>JAVGWX010000005.1:1388401-1415901 GCA_036924085.1 Ariolimax columbianus | reverse complement strand
TGACGGATAACCTCCAGGTAGTACACGCACCCCGGCTAGGACAGATGGCCTCCAGGTAGTACTCGCATTCCGGCTGTGACGGATGACGTCCAGGTAGTACTCACATCCCGGCTGTGACGGATGACTTCCAGGTAATACTCACATCCCGGCTGTGACAGATGACCTCCAGGTAGTACTCCCTGGTAATGTTTTGACCGTCTGGAGCGTACACGTGATGCACAACCCCACAGGGGTCAAAAACGGTCACCAAGACCTTGACATCGCTGAACACCTGCCTCGCATCTTACGGGCATGGGATGATGGCTTTACTGTGAGGACTGCAGCTTGGTGTCAGAGGCGTACCCACAGACCAACGGCTCATTACCATTTGGGTATCGCCAAGGTTTTGGTAAAATATGATGCAACATCGCTGCTCAATTCTTTGCGTCATTTCAAGGTGAATGAAAACCTGAGGCGTGCTTACCACAATCAACTGTAAAAGACTGACGCCATCGATGACGCAATCTGCAGGTGAAAAAAAAAAACACGCATGCGCAATTAGTTGCACCATTTTCACGGTCAAAGAAGACCCATTGTAGACGGTCTTCAACACATGGCTCTTTAACATGCCTGCTCTGTAATTTGGTGACGTCACGGCCTGGTCTGAGTTGCCTTACCATAGAGAAGTCTGGCTGTTTTGGACACGAAGTTTAAGTTTAGACACGATTAGGCGATGGTCTGTCCAGCATTCGGCTCCAAGCTTGATCTCCCTGACATCTAGGCGATCAAGTCTGGATGAGTGTTAGTCCACTGTTGTTACACCTACCTACGTCACATTCCCCAATGCCAGAAGACGTTATCTGAGCCTACTAGTTCATGCAAGTCGCCAATGACATTGAGCTGATCTGCTGTTGGAATTGACTCAATAAACTCTTAGCAGTTGGTCGTAACCATGATCCTTCACGCCGTCCTTATTTGTCATAGTAGGGTTTCACTCATTACTGATGTGTCTATGTTGTATCTAGGCAGTTCTCCCCCAATCAATGCAGTTCTCCCCCAATCAAGGCAGTCCCCCCCCCAAAAAAAAAGGCAGCCCCCCCCCCCCATCCAGGCAGTTCTCCCCCAATCAATGCAGTTCTCCCCCAATCAAGGCAGTCCCCCCCCCAAAAAAAAAGGCAGCCCCCCCCCCCCCCATCCAGGCAGTTCTCCCCCAATCAAGGCAGTTCTCCCACAATCAAGGCAGTTCTCCCCAATCAAGACAATTCTCCCCCAATCAAGGCAGTTCTCCCAAAATCAAGTTAGTTCTCCCCCAATCAAGACAGTTCTTCCCAATCAAGACAATTCTCCCCAATCAAGACAGTTCTCCCCAATCAAGACAGTTCTCCCCAATCAAGACAGTTCTCCCCAATTAAGGCAGTTGTCTCCTAATTAAGGCAGATCACTCCCAATCAAGGCATTTCGCCTCTCTGGTATGTTGGTGAAAGACTGTGTGTGAGTAGAGTGGGTACATCCCATATGCTTGGTATTCAGAGATGAAACCCTTATCTGTCTATATCTTTTCGTTTTGCTCTGTCTGCTTCAATGGAGGAAATTACTTCCGCGGTGACTTGGTTTAAAGTGAGTAAACTTTGCGCAATTCGTCAACTTCACGTTCTCGACTTGAGATGCCTTTCTCCAGTGGCAAGACATTATCAAGACTAGAGAGAGCACAGCATGCAGATTTTTCCTCAAGGTTCACTCTCAAAATCGTTCCCTTGAACAGGTATACCGCAAGGATATATATGTGTGGGCGCGAATGTGTTATTATTATTATTAGTATTATTATTATTATTATTATCATAATACATAAATCTAGCAAGCACCTGTAAATGTCAGTCCCCCAAGTCTGATGCAGCTTTCCGTGTCGCTCGTACAGCTGTTGGTGATCATCTCAAACAGTAGTCAGTCAACATGTGGCGCTATCGATCCTCGGTCGTGCTGTCCTGGTACAAACGTTCACCATTCTCATCACAAATCATGGCACAGTTGTGAGGGCAGACATCTCAGCGGGATCAGGCGAAGTGGGTCCTCAAGGTCAAATTACAGCCAAGTTTATGATGGAGAAGTATCATGATATGGTGGCCCGTCCAGAATAACTCTACCTTGATTTGCTTCGACCCTCAACATCTGAATCTGTAGAAAATATATTTGTGGGTCCGGCATCATGATGACCTTCGGCGACAGAACTGTTTAGAGAGCAGACTGTATATTTGGGTACTCTTTTGTCCACTTTTTTACCTGGGGATGATTGCAGAAACACGTAGAACTATGCCGCAGTAAAAGTAATCAGCTGATTGTTTGACTCTCTACCACACGAACATCAAACATCTGCCACTTGTTCACCTCTCAACGACTTCGGAAGATGTTTTGCAAAGGTACAGGTACTGCAGCATATGTCTTGGTCCCCAATCCTGTATTGGATATTAAAGTCATAAGCCATTTTAACTGTTAGATGAAGATCTTTTTCTGGCTTGCAAAGGTAACTTGGCCACAAATATAGCAATAATTATCTGCACATATAATACAGTTGCGAGGTCAATAGTGCAGCCTTTACACCGCAAGAATCAATAAATACCTATTATGACGAGATAAATGAGAGGCGTCTAAATGACTTGCTCATCCTACAAGAACGAATACAACTAACGACTGCATCATTGTCGTCGACGATAATAACGTCGCTATGTCATAACTACATTACTCGTACATCAGGAAACGGTGCAATACCGTGGACATTGTTGTGTGTAGGGCGAGCTGATGTAATACAACGCAATATGGATATAAAATGGTTACCTCTGTACTCAGTCGTGTACTCAGTCGTCTACACAGTCGTCTACTCAGTCGTCTACACAGTCGTGTACTCAGTCATCTACACAGTCGTCTACTCAGTGGTCTACACAGTCGTGTACTCAGTCGTCTACTCAGTCGTCTACACAGTCGTCTACACAGTCGTGTACTCAGTCATCTACACAGACGTCTACACAGTCGTCTACTCAGTCGTCTACTCAGTCGTCTACACAGTCGTCTACACAGTCATCTACACAGACGTCTACACAGTCGTCTACTCAGTCGTCTACACAGTCGTCTACACAGACGTCTACTCAGTCGTCTACACAGTCGTCTACACAGTCATCTACACAGTCGTCTACACAGTCGTCTACACAGTCATCTACTCAGTCGTCTACACAGTCGTCTACACAGTCATCTACACAGACGTCTACACAGTCGTCTACTCAGTCGTCTACACAGTCGTCTACACAGACGTCTACTCAGTCGTCTACACAGTCGTCTACACAGTCATCTACACAGTCGTCTACACAGTCATCTACTCAGTCGTCTACACAGTCGTGTACTCAGTCATCTACACAGACGTCTACACAGTCGTCTACACATCACAATCTAGTGTTCTCATGAAACAACAAACAACGTATTTGATTCTCTCATGTGGTCAGTAGAAATAAATGATTAACGTTTGCCCTATTTCATCTGACAGCCAATGTGAGTGTTTTCTCCAGTGTTACAGATCACACATCTGTTAGTGACAACACATGTGACAGAGGGGGGGGGGGGGGGGGGGGGGCAGCAAGAAATAGATGAGCACGAGCTGCAATAACAGTTGTCCGACAGGGGCGGTGATGACAACAGGGGCGGCGATGACGACAGCGTCGGTCGTGTATTCAGACCTCCAATGATTGTACAGTCTGATCCGAGCAGAACAGAACTTTACCACATGTTGGGAACATGTCGACAGCGTCAGTAAATGGGCTACCTTCCATTTCCGCACTCTCGTGAACTCGCGGTTTCTACGCCGCCGCCATGATTTCTTTCTCGTCAATGGGAGCACAGTAGGGTGATCAGTTGGCAGCAATCAGATCCCATGAGGCGTGTATCAACTAGGAAGTTCTTGAAAGATATTTTCAGATGATGCTTGTATCATGTCTTGTGCACCCCCCCCCCCCCCCCCCAACCTCCCCCGGTGGAGGATGTGCCTGTCCTGAGCTCTGACGGTACAACAGCTGATAGGGAGGCGGCGCTAATCCAGCATGCGACCAACATGTACGGTCTATCTGACCCTGGCTCTGTGCAGCAGCATGTTGGTGTGAGAGAGTCTACGACCTGCTGGGGACCCAGCGTTGGGCATACGTTCCTTCCAGCCGATCTTTTTCAGTCTGTGGAGACAACTCGAGTGAAAGTTGTTGAGTTTGTTAGCGTCTGTTATAGAATGTACATGTTTGGCGTGTGTAAAGAATGATGGGTAACACAACACCACGAGAGACCTTGGTCGTGTTTGCACCACTAATTCTCAACAAGTCCCAGACTTTCGTTCCTCAGCCTTAATATGCAGCGCTTGCCCTAGCGATCCTACTGGGGTCCTCAGAGTTGAAATTTGCTTCTCTGGAGAAAGAGCTAGCGAGGTAGATACAGATATCATGCTTGTACTGGTAGGTTGAAGAAAGGCAAGCTGCGGCAACAATCAAATAAGGAAGAGGTTCGAACCCGCTGTGTCTGCGTAACGGTCTGGCCACTGATCGTGATGGTATCCCAGCAGAGACGATGTGTGAAGACACGACAACTTCCGTAGAGTTGTTTTGCCACTTGCTAGGGCGTGTTTGGACGGCTTTGACTTGGCATCCACAAGTAAAGAGGAAAAGAGATTCACCAAGAAACACGGAGAATGGACTAAAGATGAGTTTCAGTCCCTATACCTCAACTGGAGAGAGGAAGAAAGAGCAGCTCAGGTCGAACTTGCTGGAGGAGGGTTGTCAATGGCCTATGCACCTAAAAGAGCTAGGGCATTTTTGGAAGGCGTGTCTGATTTTTAATTGAGGGAGGGGGGCGGGAAAGGGGAAACTGCATGAGTGTTTATTAAATTTATTTTGGGGCTTCTTTTGCGAATTGGTGGAATAGTGTTGTTGGTTTGTTCTTTTATTTATTGGCGTTCATGAACATTCATTGCCAACTTTCATCTTTGAAAACCACCAGAGTTCGTGTCGATGTTTTCGTCATCTTCAACCTTTTACTTCCGGTGTTTCGTAATCGTGTCTGCCTCAATGAACGCCCGTACCCTTTCTAACACGACATCAAGTTGATCATCTTCATGCCGTTGCTAGTCAGTATTTAGAAACTACATTTTTACGGCATAAGCTTTTGAATGACCTGTCCTGGATCTGATCGCACTTGCTGGGGCTGTGTACACAATCTGATCTCGCCAGGTCACGGGGAAGTTGGTTTAAATAGGAACAATAAAAGATCACAGAGTAAGGTCATGACAGGTCAAAGGAAAGCTTGCACAATGGGTGAGGCTATAACAGCGCGCGAACTAAGGGATAACTCTTGTATCCCTGTCTGGCAATCAATTGAACAGGATTATACTTGGGATGCTAAAGGTTGCACCGACAAGCATCTGAGTGATGAACACGCCAGATTTCGTCCGCAGAGATTCAGAGCAGACCAGATTACCACATTCACAATAAAAGTCGAGCAGAGTGGGGAATGAAACTCCACCCCACCCCCTTTTATTTATATTGGGTTCGTTGACATTTGAAGTCATATAGATCGATAGTAATAATAATATAATGTTGGATAGTTTAACGTTTAGTGACTCTACAAATAATGCTGATTGGGGAGAAGGCCAGAGACAAAATATTAGCTTAGCCCTGCAGTGGGTGGAAGGTGTAGAGGTGGGGTGACCTCTGTCTCAGGTAGGGTGGCCTCTGTCTCAGGTAGGGTGGCCTCTGTCTCAGGTAGGTTGGCCTCTGTCTCAGGTAGGGAGGCCTCTGTCTCAGGTAGGGTGGCCTCTGTCTCAGATAGGGTGGCCTCTGTCTCAGGTAGGGTGGCCTCTGTCTCAGGTAGGGTGGCCTCTGTCTCAGGTAGGGTGGCCTCTGTCTCATGTAGGGTGGCCTCTGTCTCAGGTAGGGTGGCCTCTGTCTTAGGTAGGTTGGCCTCTGTCTCAAGTAGGGAGGCCTCTGTCCTTCATCATTGTCTGTTCTTCCCTAACCTTACACCTGGTAACCAGTTACAAACGGGTCGTCTGGAGCGTGTCGAACTCTGCATCCTTTCCGCGAGATGTTGTACTCAGACTTTCTGCTATAGCAAACACACATCTTTAATATTCTGCTGTAGTGATACGTACCGCTGGAATTGATACATTATCTGAATAATTCATGAAGCTATCAGTTTGACTGTTGACGTGTGTTCCTGTGTTCATGACCACCCTCATGTGTTGCGCAGATATTATATCTAGACTACACGGGTTTATCAAAGCAGACGTTTTGTGTATTGTGTTCATAGGGCCTATAGTTACCGTTTGTACGCATAGCACATTGTACAGGACTTCTGTTAATTGGTGGTACAATAAAAGGTGCGGATATATCTTCGTGTATCATAGGGGGTGTGAGTATCTTCGTGTATCATAGAGGGTGTGAGTATCTTCGTGTATCAAAGGCGGTGTGAGTATCTTCGTGTATCATAGGGATGTGAGTATCGTCATGTATCATAGGGGGTGTGAGTATCTTCGTGTATCATATAGGGTGTGAGTATCTTTATGTATCATAGAGGGTGTGAGTATCTTTATGTATCATAGAGATGTGAGTATCGTCATGTATCATAGGGGGTGTGAGTATCTTCGTGTATCATAGAGATGTGAGTATCTTCATGTATCATAGTGGGTGTGAGTATCTTCGTGTATCATAGGGATGTGAGTATCGTCATGTATCATAGGGGGTGTGAGTATCTTCGTGTATCATAGAGGGTGTTAGTAAATTATTGTTCCTGATAAATGTGAAAGAATGTTAATAATAAATGGATTTCCAAAAAGAGTAAGGTGTTGACAGAAGATAATGTGACTGACGTTTGCATTGTCGTGTCGGTGTCTCTGTTCAACTGGAGGTTACGGTCCAAGCATGGCAATTAGCTACATCAAGCAGGTATTAAGTCATGTGCTTGAAATATCGATTTTCTCTGTTGAGATATAACCCATTGTCGACCCAGGTCCAGGCTTATGAACCAGACTAGTTCTAGAAGGCGCTGGTCTCAATATGAGTTTTATAATGTTTCCGTTTGGTAATCGGGCAATTAAAACTGGTCTTTTGGTGTGCGAATGCCTGGAGCCCATATCAGTAGGTCAGTGCAGACGTCGACCAAAGCAAGACCAATCATATTGAGAGGATGATACGATCCACACTTCTATCGGTCCGATCGTCGAGATGAAATAAGTTAACGAAGAGATTGTTTGTCTGGCCTGAGTGGTGTAAGAACCCCTTTCATCTCAGACCGTCAGACTGTGGTTGGTCGGACTCCATAATGCGAGTCTGGTAATAACTTAAGCAGGTGTCCAGAACATCAGTTTGTTGTCCAAACGCGAAGGTCAGCGGTCGGTCACAAATGAGGGAGAGGGAGAGAGAGAGAGCGAGAGAAAAAGAGCGAGAGAGAGAGAGAAAGCGAGATGGCTAGAGAGAGAACGAGCGAGAGAGAAAGACAGAGAGAGCGAGAGGGCGAGAGAGAGAGAGAGGGACAGAGAGCGAGAGGGAGAGACAGCGAGAGAGAGAGGGTGAGAGAGAGCGTGAGCGAGAGAAATAGCGAGAGGGAGAGAGATACATGTACCAGACTAAAACCAAGTAAGTTCTGAGAAAGGCATTCTAAGTTCAGCATTGAAAGACCAGGACTGAGGAAGTTGGCGAGACATGCAGTCGAGTGGTCAGATCTCTCTGACTAGTATGCAGGTAGTTGGCGAGATATGTAGGCGAGTAGCCATACTGAGGAAGTTGGCGAGATATGTAGGCGAGTAGCCAGACTGAGGAAGTTGGCGAGGCATGTAGGCGAGTAGCCAGACTGAGGCAGTTGGCGAGATATGTAGGCGAGTAGCCAGACTGAGGAAGTTGGCGAGGCATGTAGGCGAGTAGCCAGACTGAGGCAGTTGGCGAGACATGTAGGCGAGTAGCCAGACTGAGGAAGTTGGCGAGACATGTAGGCGAGTAGCCAGACTGAGGCAGTTGGCGAGACATGTAGGCGAGTAGCCAGACTGAGGCAGTTGGCGAGACATGTAGGCGAGTAGCCAGACTGAGGAAGTTGGCGGGACATGTAGACGAGTAGCCAGACTGAGGAAGTTGGCGAGACATGTAGGCGAGTAGCCAGACTGAGGCAGTTGGCGAGACATGTAGGCGAGTAGCCAGACTGAGGCAGTTGGCGAGACATGTAGGCGAGTAGCCAGACTGAGTAAGTTGGCGAGACATGTAGACGAGTAGCCAGACTGAGACAGTTGGCGAGGCATGTAGGCGAGTAGCCAGACTGAGGCAGTTGGCGAGACATGCATGCGAGTGGTCAAAGCTCCCAGACCATAACGGAGGAAGAGATAAAGATTGACCAGGTTTGAAACAAATTCTGAGAAAATGAGGAGTTTCGAGACGAGAAGTTAGGAGAGCGGACAGTCTTTCGAGACAGCTGCAAAAGCAAATACATATTAACCAGAATTAACCAAAGTAAGTTCTGAGGATGGAGAGACACAGGTAAATACTAGAAGTAGAGACACAGGAAAATACTAGAAATAGAGACACAGGTAAATACTAGAAGTAGAGACACAGGTAAACACTAGAAGTAGAGACACGGGTAAATACTAGAAGTAGAGACACAGGTAAATACTAGAAGTAGAGACACAGGTAAATACTAGAAGTAGAGACACAGGAAAATACTAGAAGTAGAGACACAGGTAAATACTAGAAGTAGAGACACAGGTAAATACTAGAAGTTTGTCGTCCAATTCAATCGCCAAACGAGTATAATTCTCAGTAGTCAACGAATTTCATTAGTGCATAAAGCAGGAGAGAATTTCATTAGTGCATAGAGCAGGAGAGAATTTCATTAGTGCATAGAGCAGGAGAGAATTTCATTAGTGCATAGAGCAGGAGAGAATTTCATTAGTGCATAGAGCAGGAGAGAATAGAGACATTTTCTCCAACTGAACGGTTAACGAATATCTCATCGGACAAGATGTTCACAATCATTTCTAAGATAAACGAAATCAAAAGAATGACAGTTGTTACCATTGACTTTAGTTCATCTACAGAAACATCGCAGGGACTTTGAAGATCTGCATTTGCCACACCTGTCTTACAGCCGTCAACCAGACGAACCACGTGCTGGAACGCTAGAGAGGGCTGCAGAATAAAGTCCGAAATACCAAACGTATCTAGAGGTAGCGGGATACTGACCAAGATTCGGGGAGAAATAGCGGCACCAACATACGAGCTTTCTCACCAAATGTATGTGGTTGGTAGAGCAGGTCAAGTGAGAGAAAGTCTCTCATTCAGGGTTAGAAATACATGGATGTGAATGAGTTACTAGATCAATGAAAAAGAGAGTGTGAAGAAGTCAATACAAGTTGAGGGTAATGACATTTTGCTAATTTGACGGTTGGTATGTGCTGTTTACACAAAAAGTGACGTCATAGTGCGCATCGTAAGCATGTTCACTTGTTTCAGTTTGTCTAGTTTCATTTTGAACGCGCCTCGTATTTATCAGTAGAAGGCTAGACGGAATTTAGTGTTCAGTTATCGTGACAGAGACAGGGGCTACCTTTAAGGCTTGAAGTGACAGAAGGGTCTTAAGATGATGCAAGTATCGTAAGTCTGGCACATGATGGTGGTTTGCGGTACTGGCATGCCATGTAATTAGAGAGACGGAAGCCGGCGAGTGCTTAGTAATATAGAAGTTGTAGAGAGAAACTGGGACTTGATAACTAGATAGTATAGGAAGAATAGATCTATATGCTGTTCGTATGTCTATACTGCCTGCCCACAGATATACGTTGGTGGTAGAGTGAATTTTAGCCGGTGCAAATGGCTATTCAATCTGTTATGCCCCATTCTCAAGCGGAACTGGTCACTTGTTCTGCTCGATCAAGACAGTGATAGTTGTCTTTCGTTTGGTTGACTTTCCTTATTGCTTGGATACGTGTCTTCTTTTCTTGGTAGGTAATTCTTTCTTCATTTTGTTCTTGTGTTTCTCCCTCCTTTGCCAACCTGTCTGCTGTCTCATTACCTGGTATGTCACAGTGTGATGGTATTCACTGTAGCACTACCCTTCTCTTAGCTTTTAGTTCGCCCAAGACTTTCTTAAGCTCTGGCAGTTTATCATTTTTGAGGTCTTGTAGAACTGACATTTTATGTGTAAGGAACACAACCTGGTGACATTGGCTTGTTGTGGCTGACATTGGCTTGTTGTGGCTGACATTGGCTTGTTGTGGCTGACATTGGCTTGTTGTGGCTGACATTGGCTTGTTGTGGCTGACATTGGCTTGTTGTGGCTGACATTGGCTTGTTGTGGCTGACATTGGCTTGTTGTGGCTGACATTGGCTTGTTGTGGCTGACATTGGCTTGTTGTGGCTGACATTGGCTTGTTGTGGCTGACATTGGCTTGTTGTGGCTGACATTTGCTTGTTGTGGCTGACATTGGCTTGTTGTGGCTGACATTGGCTTGTTGTGTGAAGCCATTTCTGCAGCAATAATTAGTACATGTGCTCCAGCCGAGCAGTTTTAACAGAATTTTCCAGTGGATGAACTAGTGGATTCATTTTCTTGATCTGGGTAGACAAGATAGATTCATGAGCCTCCATTTTTCACTGCTCATTGCTGATCCACTAGTATATACCTGGATCGACGCTTCTCTGATGTACAGTTCACTGCTCTTGTTGCTGATCCATCAGTATATACCTGTATCCTTGCTTCTCTGGGGCACAGTTCACCGATCATGTCGCATGCTGCTGCTTTCTTTTGGAGAGCATTTTGGTCTCTCATGGGGCAGGTGTCAGTTATGAATGTTTTAATGCTGAGGTTTTGGTGTTGTTCCCATGGGGTTGGAATGAATGTTGGTTTTACCTCCTTAGTGGTGTCTGCTAATTCATCATGTGTTCTCCTTCATGTTTGGACCAATGTACAAAGGTAGCTCTCTTCATTCTTTCAGTGGCACGATCTTCCTATCTGGTCTTCATTTGGTGTGCTGTCATGTTTTTTTTTAATGTTTCTGCTTGTATCGTGCGAAATATAGGATTATGAGTAAGGCTAGACTAAAGAAGTTTGTGGTTAACAAAGAGGGCAGTTAGATTTATATTCAAGCGTTGGCAGAAAGAATAGCAGACCTAGAAAAGTATCAAGTAGATGTACAAGATATGTAAAGCATAGTGAAACTGGGTAGGATAACATTGAAGGACTCTCCAGTTTTGAAATAGGTCGGTTGAAGCAGAGGGGAATGTAGTTGACAGAGACGAGTTGGAAGACGAGAGGGCAGTATGAAGTAAGATTATAGAGGAAATACGGGATACGTCCTATCGCGTCACTCTGACAGGCACCATGAGGAGCATAAGGACGGAGTCCGGTGAGACTGTGAACGATACCACCGACTGTGCCACAGCACACATAGCTATATTGATAGGTCTTTCATAAGGAGAGAGCGTAAGTTATTTGAGAGAGGCGAGCTGAGAGAAAGTAGTGTCAGAGGTCAAGTGAGGATGGGCGGAAGTGCCGGCCGCGCCATGTTGGACGGGTTAATATCCCAAGCTGATCCGGTAGTTTGTGTCAGCGGGCCACTCGTGGGAGTCAGGTGTCCTCAATTAGATGTCGCGAGAGGAGGGGTGGTGATCCGGTAGATTGTGTCAGCGGGCCACTCGTGGGAATCAGGCGTCCTCAATTAGATGTCGCGAGAGGAGGTGGGGTGCTGCGGTAGGATAGGACACAACGATAGACGAAGGACTAAGAGCCGTCCACGTTACAGGGACGCGTGCATACGAAGCAGTTATCAGTAATGACAGTAGCTGATGAGAGACCTCCTCAGCCTGTATGACAGTACTTGATGAGAGACCTCCCCAGCCTATATGGCAGTACTTGATGAGAGACCTCCCCAGCCTATATGACAGTACTTGATGAGAGACCTCCCCCGCGTGTATGGCAGTAGTTGATGATAGACCTCCCCAGCGTGTATGGCAGTAGTTGATGAGAGACCTCCACAGCGTGTTGAGACTAATCACGCAGAAATAGCGTATAATAACAAATTAAGAAGTCAGTTATACGCTCCATGTTGGAGTTTTGTCAGAATTTTTTGTCAAGTAGTTGGTTTTAGACGTTACCATTTTGGTACATTGTTCGAATAGTGTAAGGCTTAGGAATTGATATCTACAAACGGAATATATAGTTAAGTATGTAAATTGAGAGTTAACATAAAGCAGATTGTATGTACTCCTATGTTAGTGACCTGCAAGCAGATGTCGTGTAAGCTAATGAGAGCCAGCCAGTCTAATGGAACGATTGTTGTCAGTTTGTCATGTAGTAAAAGCGACATCGTGGAATTAATTGCGCAGTTTGGTTAGCGGATCCTGTATTATCACTGTACAGAAATGGTGAGCTACGGAGAAGCTTGCAGCTAATATTGTCTTTTATGATTAACGTTTGATTATATTATTCAATGGCTATCAGAATTGGTGGATTATAATGATGTGGATGCTATGAGCTAGCCAGTGTAGAATTCTTACAAACTGTAAGGATAAAAGAATGTGCGCCCAAGCTTGTCATATTCAACATTCAATCAAGAAAATGGATGTGTCCTAGGTTAGTGACATGTGAGTGAATAATACATGTGTTAGAAAACCAGGAAAGTATCACTTCACTTAACGTCTTTATGCTGGTTTAGAAGACTTTGCCAAGTTTGTACAACCTGATTTATATGACCTTGCTCTAAAAACTTTGTGCGTCCAATCTATTCATTGAATTGCTCCTGTCTCCACTACTTCCTGTGGCAATGCATTCTAATCATTCACCACTCTCTTACATTCTAATCATTCACCACTCTCTTACATTCTAATCATTCACCACTCTCTTACATTCTAATCATTCACCACTCTCTTACATTCTAATCATTCACCACTCTCTTACATTCTCGAGAAGGGGACGGAAATATCGATCCAAAGAATATAAATATAATTCATGTATTTCTTAATTAACATTATCTCAGTACAGTTCAGTTCATCCCGTAACCCATCAGGTCGTGGGGCACACTTGAAGACACTCCCACAACCCCACGCCTTCTCTCTCTGTTTGCTCATCCCGTAACCTTCAGGTCGTTGGAGCACATTTGAAGACACCCTCACAGTCCCACGCCATCTCTCTCTGTCCGCTGCCGCCAGTCGTGCCTCACCGAGACGAAGGTTTGACCACTCAGTGATGTTGTCTGCCCATTTCTTCCTTGGAAGTCATCTTGCTCTCCTTCCTGGTACAGAACCATGCAGTATCAAATTTGTAACTCCGCTGGATCTCGTGACATGCTCATACCAAGCCATCTTTCGCCTTTTGATAGATGTGAACAGATCATCAAATGGCCCAATTGCGTTTTCCACTCTTCGTCGTATTTCCACGTTCGTGACATGATCCTTATATGTAACATTTAAGAGTCTTCTAAAGCACATCATTTCCATTGCATGTATTCTGGACTGGATATCTGCTGTGATGGTCCAAGTTTCACAGGCATACACAAATATTAAGAGCACCAATGAGCGCATTAGTCTAACTTTTATGCTGCGGGCGAGTCCTGCCATATGGGTCTCAAACACGTACGCGCCGCTGTTGTCTGTACTATTCTTGGAACTATCTCAGGCTGCGAGCCCTATTCACTGATCCCAGATCATTGAACCGTTCTACAACTTCGAGTTCCTGACCATTTACTTTTATCCCAGATGTAAGCCCTTCCGTGCTGTTAGTCATCACCTTTGTTTTCTCTTCATTTATCTCCATTATCTAGGACAGTGTACTTTCTTGAAGTAAATGTCAAATATTTTCGCTGAAAGGGTAGGACGAAGCCGATGAAGGCTAGGTATTGGAAAAAGAAAGATATTCCGGGAATTTAGTTACCTCCGGAAATACCTATTTTTCTTGGGTACTGCAGACATGTCACACATTTCCGATCCAATAATACATTTTCGATCCAAAACCTCATTTCCGACCACTAATTACGGGACCCAAAATTGTTAGATTCGCGACCAAGACGTTGAACACTAGATACGTTTTAGAACCTCTGCTGTTATCACACAATTAAAGCTAGGTCCTTTGATGTGGGAATACCCCAGACCCACGTAAGGAAATCAGAGCAGACATGGAGCGAAACAAAACTAACAGTTTGAGAGAATGCAGTGATTCTCAAATCTTTGCGAATTGAAGACGGCATTTCGTCTCAGTGACATCAGACCATCCATTGTCTCGGAAGGTGAAACTGAGTGGTCAGAGTCAATAATGCGAGTCTAATGTTAACGTGAGCAGATGCCCAGCAACGGAGTTAGCAGTCAAGGGAAGGCGAGCAATCAGTTTTCCAAGTTAGCATTCAAGAAGGGAAGGCGAGCAATCAGTTTTCCCAGTTAGCAGTCGAGAAGGGAAGGCGAGCAATCAGTTCTCCCAGTTAGCAGTCGAGAAGGGAAGGCGAGCAATCAGCTCTCCCAGTACAGAAACGGAACAAGATATACAAATGGCCGAGACTTAAAACAAGTTAACTTCTGAGACAATACCAGATTTTAAACGAGACTTTAGGACATTGAACAGTCTCCCATGACAAAGCAGAAGAAGATACATAGATTAACCAGCATTAACCCAAAGGAAGGAGAGGTACAGGTAAATAATAAAAGTTCTTCGTGAAGTTCAATCGCGAAACCAGTAACAATTATATTTGTCAACGATTTTAATCAGCGCTTGGATAGAATAGAGTCATATGTGGCAGAGCCTAGGTTTTGTAGGTTTTCTGAGTAGTTACTTATCTACAGTGTTACAACATGTATCCACATTACGACACGACTACACACAGTAAATAACACAATAAACAAATGAATGTCACACAAACACAATATTAGCAAAAGGAACAAAATACATCTGAACTAAATAATCATATTAATGTCCACTGCAACGGAGGGTTTAAGTACTACCTTTTGTTAACTTCTCAAAACTAGCCCAATTTTCTCGCCGCTACCCTGCCCTTATTTGCACACTCAGCACACTCTCACAAACTTGCATTCACAACCGTATTATGTTCTCTGTCGCGCTTTTCATTCACATTCACTGAGATCCCTTCAGTTAGGTGATGTGTACCTCTACATTCGATCGATTTACGTATACTCAGGGGATCTGTGCGTTCATCTGAAATTAGATCGCGTCACTTATAGTCTGAATCACTTAGTCACTTGTGATCACGCACTCAGTTGATCTGTGGATACACATACCTCAGAACACACATCGTTCACTCGGTGTCCGACACACATTCCGATCTCTTACCGCTCATAGGTTGTACACCAGGGTGTCCAACAGGGTGTCCAGCACACACACGTATAGAGCGACCGGCCAAAACTCGAAGGTGTATGCTGGCTCAGTTACCTTGCAAACTCACACTCAACTCTCACTCTCCTAGTCAGCCATCTAGCTACTAGCATCCTGTAAATCGCTCTCTAATCAGTCTCTCAGTCTCTCTCTCCAGGACAATCCGTCTCTCTATTCCAGTCTGCTGAGTTCATCGTTGCCGAGTATTTTATAGTCTCTAGCAACTGCATGGCTGCCCAATGATCTTCTGTTGGTTGCAGGACTTAGCCATCACTCTAATTTGGATCTACCTCCAACTAGTTGTTATTGAACGAATAACTCCGAATTCCTGTCACTCTAAATGTCGTAGCACGCCGTGGCGGCCTCTGACTGTCACCAACTCCCCACTACGCTAAAACTGAACGCCAGAGTGGTCAGCTCCGAACCCCCACCTGTACCAGACACATTCTTCCCCCCTAGCCCCTGGTGTCTTTGTGGACTTAGTGTCGAGACGGTTTGTGACCTTAGCACACAGTCAGGTAACCTTTGTTCCCAGAGTCACCGGCCCCATCCCTCCTGCCCTAAACACACATGCGCCAGCTGAAACTGTTACAGATAGTTCTCTTACTGAAAGTTCAACATATATCTTTCCAGGATAAGCAATCCACTATTATTTCTAAGCTCAGCGAAGAGAAGAGAGTGCCAATTCTAGCCATTGCCTCTCGTAGCTCTACAGACACACCGCAAGATCTTTGAAGGTCCACATCGCTCCACTTATTTTCATGCCAGGTCCATCTGCAGATTGATATTCCTTTAAATTCGAATTGTTCGGTTTTATCCATATTTCCTTTATATGCACAATGTCGTAATTTTGTTTTTCGTATTTCTCTGATTTCTCGTTCATATTTAACTCTAGAAGCTTCTATGTGAGGCTTTTCACAAATATTATTTCTCCTGTCGGTATTCTTGTAGAATGTTATCTCTGATAGGTTTTCATTATGTAGTTTTAACGATATCAGTGTCGCTGGTCTTTCTCAGTGAAGTTTTCATTTTCTTAGGGTCAATAAATTATTGGAATCCAACATTCTATAAGTGCCTCGTTTAATAACACCTTTGTCAAAGCTGACAACTTTCTTTTTTTAACCTCGGTCTTCGGTGATATTAGTAGAAAGACTGTTATTTGTTGATGCCCAGAGTTAGAATGACCTGTCGCTGATACCCAGTGCACCCATTGTTCATGTATCTTGGTTTTTAATACGAGGATACAGGCTCCAACGGTTAGTTTCACCTGAGAAATATTTATAGAATCTTGTTGACATCTTATTTAGTGTAACAAATGAAAGTCACGAAGTACCCTACAGTTTTAGCACCTCTTAAAACATTCAGTACAATAGTAGTTAGTGTTAACGATTGTTCGTAAAAAATGCAAGTAATATGAAGTTCCATGAAGGACCTTTCCAAATGCGTGTTACTTGAAATTCCATGAAGGACCTTTCCAAATGCGTGTTACATGAGGTTCCATGAATGACTTTTTCCCAATGAGTGTTACATGAGGTTCCATGAATGACCTTTCCCAATGCGTGTTATATGAGGTTCCATGAATGACCTTTCCCAATGCATGTAATATGACGTTCCATGAATGACCATTCCAAATGCGTTTTATATGAGGTTTCATGAAGGACCTTTCCCAATGCGTGTAATATGAGGTTCCATGAAGGACCTTTCCCATACATTGCTACAAGCTTATGTGTAACACCTTAAAACTCTTTAAATGCTATTCAGCAAAGACATTCATCCAGGGAAGATATCCATCCAGGGAATACATTCATAAAGGGAAGACATTCATCCAGTCAAAACATGCATCCAGTCAAGACATTCATCCAGTCAAGACATTCATTCAGGGAAGACATTCATCCAGGGAAGACATTCATCCAGGGAAGACATTCATCCAGTAAAGACATTAATCCAGTCAAGACATTCATCCAGGGAAGACATTCATCCAGTCAAGACTTTCATCCAGCAAAGACATTAATCCAGTCAAGACATTAATCCAGTCAAGACATTCATCCAGGGAAAACATTCATCGAGGGAAGACATTTATCCAGGGAAGACATTCACCCAGTCAAGACATTCATCCAAGGAAAACATTCATCAAGGGAAGACATTCATCCAATCAAGACATTCATCCAGGGAAGACATTCATCCAGCAAAGACATTAATCCAGGGAAAACATTAATCCAGTCAAGACATTCATCCAGTCAAGACATTCATCCAGCAAAGACGTTCATCAAGGGAAGACATTCATCCAGGGAAGACATTCATCCAGCAAAGACATTAATCAAGTCAAGACATTCATCCAGGGAAGACTTTCATCCAGAAAAGACATTCATCGAGGGAAGACATTCATCCGGGGAAGACATTCATCCAGGGAAGACATCATCCAGTCAAGACATTAATCCAGGGAAGACATTCATCCAGTCAAGACATTCATCCAGGGAAGACATTAATACAGGTAAGACATACATGCATATAAACCATAAATAAGCTCAGGTGCATCCTAATAGCTTCCTATAAATGAAATATGTGGCTGCGTCGATTTTACAAGAACTATAAATCTGTATCCACATTCTTCTAATTGCTGAGATATATTATGTTAATGACCGGCACGTATTTCTGGACGCAATCTAAAAGCTTTCTTGTAGTTTACCTGTCTCAATAACGTACCTGTCTTAAGCTGACGTCAGAAAATACCAAAATGGCATCATTAATGTATGCTGCTTCCACAGATCTGAACTTAGACCAAGTAACATGACACTAAACTCATTAGTCTGCCAACCACCTGAGCTAAATCATCCGTGAGACCTACCCAGCCCTGATGTACTCGCTGGCTCTACTGTTGTTGGTGGTACAGGCTTGGGATCTTGCAGGTAAGCCCACAGACATCCCCAGAAGGTAAGCCCACAGACATCCCCAGAAGGTAAGCCCATACAGACATACCCAGAAGGTAAGCCCACATACATCCTCAGAAGGTAAGCTCACAGACATCCCCAGAAGGTAAGCCATTACAGACATCCCCAGACGGTAAGCCTACAGACATCCCCAGAAGGTAAGCCCACAGACATCCCCAGAAGGTAAGCCCACAGACATCCCCAGAAAGTAAGCCCACAGACATCCCCAGAAGGTAATCCCACAGACATCCCCAAAAGGTAAGCCCATACAGACATCCCCAGACGGTAAGCCCACATACATCCCCAGAAGGTAAGCCCACAGACATCCCCAGAAGGTAAGCCCACAGACATCCCCAGAAGGTAAGCCCACATACATCCCCAGAAGGTAAGCCCATATAGACATCCCTCTAAGATCTCTTCCAAGGCTTCATACTGGCGTGACAAATCTGAGAAACATGAAGGTTTCCCGTGCACATCCTGGTGTCTGGCGTGCCGAAGGAAGTCAGCTATCCACCCACATGTCATGTTTAGCATTTCTCAAGCAGAATCGCTTCACGATAAACCAAGTGAACCCAAGATTAAAATATATTGTGGGCTGGAGTCCCCAGAACTGGGAGCGGAGATCATCATCAGGGTCGAGAGAAACATACTGATCAAGGTGGGATAGAAGAGTAGCATCACGGCCACGTGAGAGAGAAGAGTAGCATCACGGCCAGGTGAGAGAGAAGAGTAGCATCACGGCCAGGTGAGAGAGAAGAGTAGCATCACGGCCAGGTGAGAGAGAAGAGTAGCATCACGGCCAGGTGAGAGAGAAGAGTAGCATCACGGCCAGGTGAGAGAGAAGAGTAGCATCACGGCCAGGTGAGAGAGAAGAGTAGCATCACGGCCAGGTGAGAGAGAAGAGTAGCATCAGGGTCAGGTGAGAGAGAGAGAGAGAGAGAGAAGAGTAGCATCACGGCCAGGTGAGAGAGAAGAGTAGAATCAGCGTCAGGTGAGACAGAAGAGTAGCATCAGGGTCCGGTGAGAGAGATGAGTAGCATCATGGCCAGGTGAGAGAGAAGAGTAGCATAACGGACAGGTGAAAGAGAAGAGTAACATCAGGGTCAGGTGAGAGAGAAGAGTAACATCAGGGTCAGGTGAGAGAGAGAAAAGTAGCATCAGGGTCAGGTGAGAGAGAGAAAAGTAGCATCAGGGTCAGGTGAGAGAGAGAGAGAGAGAGAGAGAGAAGAGTAACATCAGGGTCAGGTGAGAGAGAAAAGTAGCATCAGGGTCAGGTGAGAGAGAGAAAAGTAGCATCAGGGTCAGGTGAGAGAGAGAGAGAGAGAGAGAAGAGGAACATCAGGGTCAGGTGAGAGAGAGAAGAGTAACATCAGGGTCAGGTGAGAGAGAAAAGTAGCATCAGGGTCAGGTGAGAGAGAGAAAAGTAGCATCAGGGTCAGGTGAGAGAGAGAGAGAGAGAGAGAAGAGTAACATCAGGGTCAGGTGAGAGAGAGAAGAGTAACATCAGGGTCAGGTGAGAGAGAAGAGTTACATCAGGGTCAGGTGAGAGAGAAGAGTGACATCAGGGTCAGGTGAGAGAGAAGAGTGACATCAGGGTCAGGTGAGACATGGCTCCTAGAAATAAACTGTGTTATAGGAGCCTGATCAACGAAGTGGGGATCGCCATAGTTGTGACTTACTTAGTGGGCCTCACATCGCACTTCAGCAATGAAGATCTCTGTCCACTTTTTCAATAACGTCTCATAAATAGAGCCACTGCCAGTCGCAACAAAAGAAACATCATCAAGAACTCGGGGGCTTCCAACAGTAGCCCCACGAAAAGACTAGATACATGACGGCGGGGGGGGGGGGGCGGGTAGCCTCACGAATTGACTGGACTGATGACGAGTCGGGTAGCCCAAAGACTATCCACACACACATCCACACACATATCCACACACACATCCACACACACATCCACACACACATCCACACAATCTGTGTGTACATTGTTACTGCCGGACAAGTTTCTTGTTTATTTGTCTCGCGTTAGTTGTGCGTGCAGATTGGTATGCTAGTATCGTGCAGACCTACAGCCTGGATGTACGAGGCCTGCTCAAATTAAACCGGACCTAATTGCATCAAGTGAGCATATGTAAGATGAGCATTATGACGTCACTTCTGGCGTAAACAGCACATACTAACCGTCAAGTTTGCAAAATGTCATTATCCTCCGTCTCATATTTTCCTCAGCAGACCGTTGAAAACAGGACGGGTGTGATACGGAATCCGTTCAGAGTTGATCAGCTAGCGGTGATTCGGTTTCTAACAGCTGAAGGATGTCGACCAGTTGACATTCATCGCAGAATACAGGCAGTGTATGGTGACAAAAGTGTGTTGAAGACAATAGTGAAGAACTGGACAATAATGTTTAAATAGGGCGCGAGTTAACGAAAGATCTTCCGAGACCAGGTCAGGCGCACATTGTTGCGTCAGCAGATGACATCGCCAAAATCGATGCAGCAGTTCGGATGGACCGTCGCCGGAGCTTACGTTCGTTAGCAGAGAAATTCGAAGTGTCGTTATGGCCAGTGGTGGGGTTTAGCAGAGAAATTCGAAGTGTCGTGATGGCCGGTGGTGGGGGTTAGCAGAGAAATTCGAAGTGTCGTTATGGCCGGTGGTGGGGGTTAGCAGAGAAATTCGAAGTGTCGTTATGGCCAGTGGTGGGGGTTAGCAGAGAAATTTGAAGTGTCGTGATGGCCGGTTGTGGGGGTTAGCAGAGAAATTCGAAGTGTCGTGATGGCCGGTGGTGGGGGTTAGCAGAGAAATTCGAACTGTCGTGATGGCCGGTGGTGGGGGTTAGCAGAGAAATTCGAAGTGTCGTTATGGCCGGTGGTGGGGGTTAGCAGAGAAATTCGAAGTGTCGTTATGGCCGGTGGTGGGGGTTAGCAGAGAAATTCGAAGTGTCGTTATGGTCGGTGGTGGGGGTTAGCAGAGAAATTCGAAGTGTCGTTATGGCCGGTGGTGGGGGTTAGCAAGGAACTGAAGTACCGGAAGGTGTTCACAATGTGTACTTATAGTTTCTTGCTAACCACCATTTAAACTGTCCCTACCTGTTTTGTGACATTGTGTGACATATTTTGTAATATTTTGTGATATGTTTGGTGACATTGTTTGATATGTTTTGTGACATTATATGATATGTTTTGTGACATTGTATGATATGTTTTGTGACATTGTGTGACAAACTTTGACTTTCCTTTGTGAATCTTAAACAAAGATATGTTAACGACGTAATCATGCTGGCTGATTGTATCCCTGCAGGCACTGTGTCACACCAGTCCAATCATGAGCAGGATAGTAACACTGTGGACACAGACAGCCTCACAATGTTTCGAGGTAACAACAGCAGCAGAGAACACAGGCTCGTCCTATCGTTTCAGACCTCAGCAACTCCACAGGATAATAAAAGATTCAACTTTCCCAGAACAAGAACTCCTGACCAACTTTGGAAGCTAGAACATGATTCACAGAACAAAGTGGAAACAGATTCAATTTTATTGGACACGCATCTGAAATCTTTTACAAGGCCAGAAAATGTAAAACATGTTTACAAAAGAAGTCCCAGAAACAAGCAACGAGAAAAGAGAGCAACAAGCAAGTTCACTGGGCTCGTTGTTGGGGCTACCAAAGATAACGCCCTCAAGCAATCTGTGATGAAAACGCTGAACCACGTTGAAGCTGTTATCTGGAGCATACAGTCTCAATATTCCAAGCCGTTCATTGGATCAAGTCTCGGGAATGCTGTGATAATGGGCACTTTTAACTCTGAGTTAAGGACCAACTTTCACGGCTATAAACAGGAAGTTCAGCTTCGTCAGAGCAAGGATTACACTTTACAGGATCTAAACTCGCTGGCAACTCTGTTAATTCTCCAGTGTCTAACTGAGGCATCACTGTACGGAAGCGCCGCCACCCCAGCAGCGTCAAACATGAGCATCGCCATAGAGTCTCTCAAGGCCTTCTACACCCACACATATCCTAGGGGAAGGTTAGTACATCTTCTCCACTAACACATATTCTGGGACAGGTTAGTACATCTTCTCCACTAACACATATTCTGGGACAGGTTAGTACATCTTCTCCACTAACACATATTCTGGGACAGGTTAGTACATCTTCTCCACTAACACATATTCTGGGACAGGTTAGTACATCTTCTACCGATGTGGTTCCATATTAAATTTCCTTTGTTATATTGATGTCCTTGGCTCTTTAGTATGTCATATTTTCAATATGATGTCTTGCTTTCAAATGATGTCTTGTTTTCAAATGATGTCTTGTTTTCAATATATCTTATTGTAAAAACTACTTGAGTTGTGCTTTCATGAATGTTTTATGCGTCATACAGACATTATGATCTTAATGAGATTTCATTATATAAACAAGTGTGAGATTACCTCTACTGCAGTACATAATTCCATGGCTGAGCTAATCTGGGGTTCATTGAATGATAACCACCCTCATGAATTCCATGTGGAACATTAACATTGGACACAAAAATTTGAGATTAGTGTGACCTTGGAAACATGGGACGGATGTGTATAGCTGTAGAGATGTGTCTGCACTTTTACTGTGTGGAAGCGGGGGACTGGGAGGGGGGGCGGGGGGGGGGGGAACTAGTAGTTAAGTGACGTGGCTCACAATCCGAAGGTGCTGGGTTCGATCCAAACCACAGCACCGGCCGTTACCCCAGGGAAGCAGACCCTTACATAAAATGCAGGATGAAGCAGACCCTTACATAAAATGCATGTCAAAGTTGGTTGCACTGGGCTGACAGACGCAAATTAAAAAAACATAGTGCAAGGCACACACACAGCCTTGGGGAATAGAAAGATAATGCTAACGCAACCAAAAACAAATTACTTTTTTAAAATAAAAAAATGTGTGGAAACATGGACATAAGAGCACATTGCAGATAGTGGACTTGAAATAGAGGGATATACAATGTTAAGGAAAGATAGGATAGTTGGAGACTAGGCTAAGGTAGGTGGCGTTTTATTGTAATGTACAAATTATGTTAATATAACGATAAAAGATTATTTATCATGTGTTAAAAACAATGAAAGTGTTTGGGGGGAAATAGAAAGGGGAGGGGGTGAAAAAACAGTGATTGGAGTGTGCTATAGATGTCCATCAAGTCAAAAAGGGGAAGATGAGGAGCTGATTAGTGGCATAGCAAAGGCAAGTGAAGGGAAATTATTATTAATGGGAGATTTCAACTTTCCAGAAATAAAATGGGATATGGCAGAAGCACTTGTAGAGTCAAAACCTTTTGTTAAGTGCATAACTGACAATTTTTTAATTCAACATATAGAAGCAGCCACCAGTGGCAAAAACAGACTTGACCTAGTTTTTACTATAGAAGAAAATATGATTGAAAACGTTACCGTTGGGGAACTGTTTGGCTCAAGTGACCATCAGATCATCCGTTGGGGTCTTATTGCAGGGAAAGAAGTAAACATAACCACGGGAGCATACGACTACTCTAAGGCAGATGTTAAGAGGATGAAAGAGACAGCAAGCCACATAATCTGGAAGGAAAATTTAGGAGGAATAGATGTTGAACAAGAGTGGGAGAGTTTTAAAACAGTTCTAGAAAAGCTAAAAGAGGAATGTGTTCCATGTAGGGAGGTAAACCCCAAGTGTTAAAAGGGGATAACTAGATTTGTAGTGAAATGTAGAAGAGCTAAAAATAAAGCATGGAAAAAATATATAGAGGCAGGTAAATAAAAAACAAACCATTAAAAAAATATTTTCACTTGCAGAACATGGCTCAAAAAGTGAAAAAAACTGCAAAATACTTTAAAAAAAATATTTTTCAGAGGATCAAGACTGAAAGTAAAAGCTTCTTCTCTTGTGTTAGAAATAAACAAAGAACGAAAGACAAAGTAGGCCCTGTCATAGACAGCACAGGAAAAATAATAAGTGAGAATAGGGAGGCAGCTAATCTACTCAATCAGTACTTTGGCACAGTCTACACAAAAGAGGACCGCTCCAAGATCCCAGAGCCTATAGATATTTTTCAAAGGGACATGGATACAGCGGGATTAAGATCAATCTGTATTACAGAGGAAATGGTTTTTAAATAAATGGAGGGGTTGAAAGTGGATAAATGTCCAGGTCAAGATGGTATTTATCAAAAATTGCTTTATGAAATTAGAGACCAACTAGCAAAACCATTGGCTATATTATGTTCTCAATCACTTACAAAAGGGATTGTTCTACACGATTGGAAAGATGCAGGAGTGATTCCCTTATTCAAAAAGGGCAAAAAATCAGATCCAGCAAATTATAGACCAGTGAGTTTAACGAGCATAGTCTGTAAATTGTTAGAGTCAATAATCAAAGAAAACATTGTAATGCATTTAGACAAGTTTAATCTAATCAGAAATAGTCAGCATGGGTTTACTAGAGGGAGATCGTGCTTAACAAATCTATTAAAATTCATGGAGGAGGTTACTAAAATGGTAGATAAAGGGGAGCCAGTAGACGTTGTCTATCTTAATTTTGCTAAGGCCTTTGATAGAGTACCTCATCAACGATTATTTTGAAAGTTAAAATCACATGGAATAGGTGGAGAAGTTGCCAAATGGATTGAAAATTGGTTAACGGGAAGAAGGCAGAGGGTGGGCATAAATAAGGAGTACTCTGAGTGGTGTGAAGTGAAAAAGAGTGCCACATGGTTTGGTTTTGGGACCAATTTTGTTCTTGATATATATAAATGATTTGGACATTGATATGGGATCCATGATTGACAAATTTGCTGATGACACAAAACTGTGCAGTAGTGTCTTGTCTAAAGCAGAAGTTGATATATTGAGGTCGGATTTAGATCAAATTCAAGAATGGTCTGTAAGCTGGCAAATGGAGTTTAATGTTGATAAATGTACAGTCATCCACATGGGTAGATCAAATATGAAAAATAATTACAGAATGGGAGAAAACAATATTAGAAAGATAGATAAGGACAGGGACATAGGGGTTATAATAGATCATACAGGTAAGGTGAGTGAGCAAGTTCAGGTAGCAGTGAAAAAGGCAAATGCAATGTTAGGTATGATAAAAAGAAATATTAAACATAGGAGCAAGGAAGTGATAGTCAAACTGTGTAAAGCATTAGTTAGACCTAGATTGGAGTACTGTGTACAGGTGTGGAGTCCTTATCGTAGAGGGGATATAAACATGCTGGAAAGGATGCAAAAAAGAGTGGCATAGCTGATAATTTAATTCCAGAGTTACAGTTATGAGGAAAAACTCAGACAAACTACCCTACAGTGTCTAGAAGAGAGAAGAATTCGTGGTGACTTAATACAGGTTTATAAGATGATCAGAGGAATGGATAAATTAGACTATAACAAGTTTATTTTTAAATTTAGCCGCCCACAAGAACAAGACGGCATAGCTACAAGTTAACCAAAGAGGTAGATTAGATATTAGGAAATATATTTTTAGTCAGAGAGTGTTGAATGCTTGGAATGCATTGCCACAGGAGATAGTGGAGGCAGGGACAGTTAATGCATTTAAGAATACATTGGATGCACATAGATTTTAGAGCAACGAAATGTAAATGAAACTATTTGTATACAGACTCTGCACAGTGTTCTAAACCAGTATAAATACGTTAAGTTAAGTTAAGTTATCCACTTTAGATTTGTATCTTTCCCATATAAAAGGTTTTTTTTCATGAACACAGAAAATGCTGAAATGACTTTCTCTGACTTGCCCTGACTACACATTGTGTGAAGATAGGTCCAGAGTAGATATTAGGAATACTTTGTTAGTCAGAGAGTGTTGAATGTTTGAAATGTATAGCTACAGGATGTGGTGGAGGCAGGGTCAGTTAATGCATTCTTCTTCTTCTTCTTCTTCTTCTTCTTCTTCTTCTTCTTCTTCTTCTTCTTCTTCTTCTTCGTACGCAGTCAGACAGTAACATTTATTTTTTCGAAAAAAGCAGCCGTCATCCTGAGACTGTCGACACTGCCATAGAGCTTGTCTAGTGTTGCCACTGGTGATGGCCACATCTGCTCTCTCTGATCCTCGTATGTCGGGCAGGTTTGCAGCAAATGATCAGCGGTCATTTTCCCGGTACCACACGGGCATTCGTCAGTGCCACCTATCTTCAATTTGTTGAATAGGTGGTACCTAAGTCTATTGTGGCCAGTGCGAAGTCTGAAGACCACGACCTGCTCTCTTTTGTTCAACTGGTAATAGGCATCGTTTTGTGTGTTCGGTTTCCCATTTGGTCATGTATCTAGCTCTAATAAGCCGTTTTGACTCTTCGTATGTCATACTAGTATCTGGTTGTGGTAGTTTTGCGCCTTCTTTTGCCAGTCTGTCTGCCTCCTCGTTGCCTTGGATGTTGCAGTGAGATGGAACCCACTGCACCACTACCCTTTTTGGTGCGGCCTGTTGGCATAGTTGACAGAGTACTGCTCTTAAATCATTAAGTTCAGTATTTTTCTGGCTTTTCAGTGCTGTGATTACGGCCAGGGCATCTGTAAGCAGGACTATATGGCTTTCATTCCTTTTACCTGTCACCATTTCTTCCACTGCCGCCCTCGGTGCCTCTGCCTCCGCTCTGAAATTGCTTGTGTATTTTCCAGTAGCGAATGACAGTGTTATTTTTCTGCCATTTTGTAGGTTCAGAAATGCTCCTGCCCCTCCGTTCTGTGTTGTATTTGTTCCGCAACCGTCGGTGTATGCATGGGTCTAGTCCATGCTTGGGTAGTTTTCCGTTATGTAACTCAGGGTAGTATCTCTTCTTTCTTTTTCAGACTTGCAGTTTTTGTTTCCAATACCTGGTATATTTTCTACTACCTCTGGAAATATATGCTGCCTCCAGGTAGGTTTTCGTACAGTAGGGATGGGCTTTGGTGTGGTTAGTGCGTTCATAGGGTCTTCGTGCATCTTTGCTTTGACTATTTCTGCAAAGTTTCTTCGCTTTAGTTTCCCATTTCCGAGATTGTTTAGTCTCTGGTGCATTGGATGGTCAGTCAGTCTTCTGAGTTTCTCTGATTGCAGCTGGGCTCTGCAGTCTCTTCTGTCGGTCATGGATTGCAGTTTTGTAATCTTTTCAAGTTCTACAATTGGCGTTGACTTCATGCCTCCTGTTATAACTCTCATGGCTTGGTTTGCTAACTTTATCGAAGTTCGCCTTTTCTGCTGTTGTCCATGCCGCAA
>JAVGWX010000005.1:1343401-1383401 GCA_036924085.1 Ariolimax columbianus | reverse complement strand
AATGCAGAGATGAAGGTAGTGGATATATATGAAGATACTTATAGTAGACATGTAGAGAGATTACCGAACACATCACACAGAGCATCAGAATCATCTGATAAACATATCACACAGAGCATCAGAATCATCTGATAAACATATCACACAGAGCATCAGAATCATCTGATAAACATATCACACAGAGCATCAGAATCATCTGATAAACATATCACACAGAGCATCAGAATCATCTGATAAACATATCACACAGAGCATCAGAATCATCTGATAAACATATCACACAGAGCATCAGAATCATCTGATAAACATATCACACAGAGCATCAGAATCATCTGATAAACATATCACACAGAGCATCAGAATCATCTGATAAACATATCACACAGAGCATCAGAATCATCTGATAAACATATCACACAGAGCATCAGAATCATCTGATAAACATATCAGTGTCAACATTTACATTTCCATAGTACTGAGGTTGCCCCTGACAATCATCTCCTCCTTCCCTCCCATCAATTTCTGACCTAACAACCATGTCTTCCCTCCCTCCCATCAATTTCTGACCTAACAATCATGTCCTCCCTCCCTCCCATCAATTTCTGACCTAACAATCATGTCCTCCCTCCCTCCCATCAATTTCTGACCTAACAATCATCTCCTCCTTCCCTCCCATCAATCTCTGACCTGATACTCACTGCTGTTGTTGCTCCTAGCTCCATCCTCACCATGTGGCCTGAAAAGCTGTTGCCCGATGGCAAAGGGTGGCTGAACATTCCAGAGAACATTGTTGGAGCCCAGGTGAAAGGAAACACCACCTACAGCCAGCTGGATCAGTTAGCAAAGTCCTGTAATTGTGAGCCTGCCAGGTCTGGGGCCAAGGAAATGTTGGAGAACAAGTAGGTTCTTGTCACCATTCAATTCTCTTCTGTCAATATTTACTCTACGTCTGATGATAAATGTTTAGTCTATGTCTAAATTATCAATGTTCAACTGTTCAACAGTGTTCAACAATGCACAGTCTATGTCTAACTGTAAATGTCCAACTATAAATACTCAGTCTATGTTTTACTGTAGATGTCCAACTATAAATGTTTAAATATGAACATCCAATCTTTGTCCAGCTATAAATGTTCAGTCTATGTCTAACTATACATGTCCAACTATAAATGAGCAGTCTGTCTATCTATAAATGTCCAGTTATAAATGTTCGGTCATTGTCCAAATATAAATATCCAACTATAAATATTCCGTCAATGTCCAACTGTAAATGTCCAACTATAACTGCTCAGTCTATGTCCAACTCTAAATGTTCAGTCAATGTCCAACTGTAAATGTCAAACTATAACTGCTCAATCTATGTCCAACTCTAAATGTTCAGTCAATATCCAACTGTAAATGCCCAACTATAAATGCCAAGCCTATGTCCACCTATAAATATCAGTCTATGTATAATTGCCATCTTAAGTTATACATCTAATTTGATGTTGACTGATGCAGATGCCCAAACTAACAGATTTCGTTTGAAGGCTCTGCTTTGCACACTGAGCCTTGTAATCACATGGACACCCTTCTTCAGCTGATTTATGCTAAATACGTACAAAAACTAATTCAGTGATTCATAAGAATGTCATATGTGATTGAATATAATGAAAGAACGAATGAATGAATAGAATGAATGAATGAAAAAAATGAATGAATGAATAGAACGAATGAATGATTGAATGAATAGAACGAATGGATGAATGAATAGAATTAATGAATGAATAGAATTAATTAATGAATAGCATTAATGAATGAATAGCATTAATGAATGCATGAATGAATGATTGAATAGAATGAATGAATAAAAGAATGATGTTAAACATGAGGAATTCCTAAATGCAGGTGTGTGACATTTCTTGCAGGCTGTGTAGAGAACACTTTGCTAAGCCACTGTCTGACTTCTTCAAGGATGCGGCCACTCCACCAGACTTCATGACATCCTTCTCAAACCTTGCCCTTGGCTCACTCCTACAGATCAAGACTCCAGCCAGAAACGTTGGAGCCTACAAGGTACATAATGCCTTGTCCACAGACTTGCTACACCTGTACCCGTCCCTCCCTCTACACCCCTTCACGTGTGAGAAGTCTCTCAGGTATTCTGTCCACAGACTTGCTACACCTGTACCCGTCCCTCCCTTTACACCCCTTCACGTGTGAGAAGTCTCTCAGGTATTCTGTCCACAGACTTGCCTCACGTGTATCGGTCCCTCCCTTTACGCCCCTTCACATGTGAGAAGTCTCTCAGGTATTCTGTCCACAGACTTGCCTCACGTGTATCGGTCCCTCCCTTTACGCCCCTTCACATGTGAGAAGTCTTTCAGGTATTCTGTCCATAGACTTGCCTCACCTGTATCCTCCTCACCCTCTCACCCCTTCACGTGCCTAGAGGGTCTAGGTGACGTAATGGTAGCACACTCTCTCAAGACAAAAATACTAGTTTCTAACACTTCATCTTCCACAGCAGTGTCTCATCTGGAAATTCCTGTAACTTACCTCTAACGTCTACCTCACCTGTCTGTAATAGTACCTGAATTATATCCTGCCACACTAACCTGTCTGTAACATTACCTCAACGCTATTCTGTCCCACTCACCTGGCTGTAATATTACCTGAACGCTATTCTGCCACACCCACCTGTCTGTAATATTACCAGAACGCTATTCTGCCACACTCACCTGTCTGTGATATTACCTGAACTATTAAGCTTCTTGGTTCACAATCATATGTGAAGTCCCCGGTTCTGATCACCCATGCCTACGACAAGATAGTCCATTCCAGATAGCTGAGACTGAAGCTGTTAGCCACCTTTGGAGTTAGGTCTCAGCATTAGACCAACAAGGACTGTAGATTCATTTCATGTCAGATCATTGTTACCATCATCATCAGTCGTCTTTTATAAATATGTTGTAGCTTATGAATATGACAAAACATTTGATGTATTCAATATGTGGGAAGGGCGCTAATATCATATTTTAGTCACCCAGCCTGGTAGTTACCTGGTGGTTATCTGGAATTACCTAGAAGTTACCTGGAAGTTACATGGGAGTTACCTGGGAGTTACCTGGTAGTTACCTGGAAGTTTACTTGGTGGATACTGATTAAAGACCATCACATGCTAGGGAGACCTTCACTATGGTTGGGTTGTTAAGGTAGCATTGCTTCAAGGACAATCCTCAGGTGATCTTTCTTGACCGCAGAGTTGTTCAAGGAACAGCCCCTGATACGTAGATATGCCTTCAGTGTGGAGTTGTTCGCTGGAGCAAAACATCAAGGGGTAATGCTGGGATGGTAGGACTGTTTTGGTGGAACAAATCTGTGAGCTGTTTTATAACGGCACTGCAAAATTTTAAGGTCTCTTGTATGTCTTTGACCATGTCACCAGCTGTCTGATTCATCCATGTCATCAGCTGTCTGATCCATCCATGTCATCAGCTGTCTGATCCATCCATGTCATCAGCTGTCTGATCCATCCATATCATTTGTGAACGTTCATCTCGTATCCCTTGAGCCTTGGCTGATGGCTGTAGTGCAGAGATTAAACAGTACAGCTAAGAATAAACAATCCTGCCGCAGTCTCAGGCCTGTTGTGTGAGCCATATATCGGTGCCACGCCCTTCTCCTCTTCCGTCAGCAGGGAACCTTTATTTCCTTTGTTGATTGTAAGAGCTGTAAGCGTCTCCCTACCCCTACATGTAAGAGCTGTAAGCGTCTCCCTACCCCTACATGTAAGAGCTGTAAGCGTCTCCCTACCCCTTCATGTAAGAGCTGTAAGCGTCTCCCTACCCCTACATGTAAGAGCTGTAAGCGTCTCCCTACCCCTTCATGTAAGAACTGTAAGCGTCTCCCTACCCCTTCATGTAAGAGCTTAAGCGTCTTCCTACCCCTACATGTAAGAGCTGTAAGCGTCTTCCTACCCCTTCATGTAAGAACTGTAAGCGTCTCCCTACCCCTTCATGTAAGAACTGTAAGCGTCTCCCTACCCCTTCACAAATAGTCATGGTAAGCTCTATGTGCTATTGGTGTCTTCAATGTTCAATATGGCTCATGATGATGGTGATAGCGATAAGATGCCCAAGTCATGTATATCTTTGTTACACTCTCTCTCTCTCTCTCTCTCTTTGTCATATCTCTCTCAGTATCTTTCTCCCTCTCTGTACTATCTCTCTCTCTGTAACTATCTCTCTCTTTCAGTATCTATCTCTCTCTCACTATCTTTCTCTCTCTCTCACTATCTTTCTCTCTCTCTCACTATCTTTCTCTCTCGCTCACTATCTTTCTCTCTCTCTCACTATATTTCTCTGTCTCTCACTATCTTTCTCTCTCTCTCACTATCTTTCTCTCTCTCTCACTATCTTTCTCTCTCTCTCACTATCTTTCTCTCTCTCTCATTATCTTTCTCTCTCTCACTATCTTTCTCTCTCTCTCTCACTATCTTTCTCTCTCTCACTATCTTTCTCTCTCGCTCACTATCTTTCTCTCTCTCTCACTATCTTTCTCTCTCTCTCACTATCTTTCTCTCTCTCTCACTATCTTTCTCTCTCTCTCACTTTCTCTCTCTCTCACTATCTTTCTCTCTCTCACTATCTTTCTCTCTCTCTCACTTTCTTTCTCTCTCTCTCACTATCTTTCTCTGTCTCTCACTATCTTTCTCTCTCGCTCACTATCTTTCTCTCTCGCTCACTATCTTTCTCTCTCGCTCACTATCTTTCTCTCTCTCTCACTATCTTTCTCTCTATCTCTCACTATCTTTCTCTCTCTCTCACTATCTTTCTCTCTATCTCTCACTATCTTTCTCTCTCAGACAGTACATATACACATACATAACAATATATAACCAACAGTAGTTGACTACAGTATGAGACGCGACATTATGTGTTGTTCCTGTTGATTATTGATCCTTAGCCTAGACTTTCCAGGGCAGCTGGAGCATCAAGTACCTACTTGTTGCTAATCTCGGTGATCTGATGTGTTTTATCAAGTAGATTTACGTTACAAATAAATATTTGGTTCAGACTGTACCATCACTATTTGTTTGTTAATGTGTTTAGTTCAGACTGTACCATCACTATATGTTTGTTAATAGGTTTAGTTCAGACTGTACCATCACTATATGTTTGTTAATGTGTTTAGTTCAGACTGTACCATCACTATATGTTTATTAATGTGTTTAGCTCAGACTGTACCATCACTATATGTTTGTTAATGTGTTTAGTTCAGACTGTACCATCACTATATGTTTGTTAATGTGTTTAGTTCAGACTGTACCATCACTATATGTTTGTTAATGTGTTTAGTTCAGACTGTACCATCACTATATGTTTGTTAATGTGTTTAGTTCAGACTGTACCATCACTATATGTTTGTTAATAGGTTTAGTTCAGACTGTACCATCACTATATGTTTGTTAATGTGTTTAGTTCAGACTGTGTCATAATTATATGTTTTTTAATGTGTTTAGTTCAGACTGTGTCATGATAATATGTTTGTTCATTTGTTTAGATCAGACTATGTCATGATATGTTTTTTAATGTGTTTAGTTTAGACTATGTCATGATTATATGTTTGTTCATGTGCTTAGATCAGACTATATGTTTGTTCATGTGTTTAGATCAGACTATATGTTTGTTCATATGGTTAGATCAGACTATATGTTTGTTCATGTGCTTAGATCAGACTATATGTTTGTTCATGTGTTTAGATCAGACTATATGTTTGTTCATATGTTTAGATCAGACTATATGTTTGTTCATGTGTTTAGATCAGACTATATGTTTGTTTTTGTGTTTAGATCAAACTGTTTTGCTGAAAGGCTCAAAGTGGTGGCACCACGACTCATCACCTATCACCATGCGCGACATAAATCCCCCCCCCCCATTTCCCTTCACAACGCAGCTCAAACTTCACTCCAAGCCTCCTTCATTCATCCGTCTGTCATCATCGAGAGGGTCCAGTGTGAACACACCTTCCGATACTTCACTTTCCTCCTAACCCCCTGTTGAACTGTCCCAAGCTACACATCCAATCACTCCTCTAGCGAACGCAAGCTCGGAAGGCGGCCCACTTGTACTGCTACACCAATAGTTCTCTCCCAACAACGTGTACCTGAACTGGTCAAGGAAAATCTTTAATTAACTCAGTCCTACCCTGAACATTCACGCCATGTCCTACCCTGAACATTCACGCCATGTCCTTCCCTGAACATTCACGCCATGTCCTACCCTGAACATTTACGCCATTTCCTTCCATGAACATTCACGCCATGTCCTTCCCTGAACATTCACACCATGTCCTACCCTGAACATTCACGGCATGTCCTACCCTGAACATTCACGCCATGTCCTACCCTGAACATTCACGCCATGTCCTACCCAGAACATTCACGCCATGTCCTACCCTGAACATTCACGCCATGTCCTTCCCTGAACATTCACGCCATGTCCTACCATGAACATAACATTCACGCCATGTCTTACCCTGAACATTCACGCCATGTCCATCCCTGAACATTCACACCATGTCCTACCCTGAACATTCACGCCATGTCCTACCCTGAACATTCACGCCATGTCCTACCATGAACATTCACGCCATGATCTTCCCTGAACATTCACGCCATGTCCTACCCTGAACATTCACGCCATGTCCTACCCTGAACATTCACGCCATGTCCTACCCTGAACATTCACGTCATGTCCTACCCTAAACATTCACGCCATGTCCTACCCTGAACATTCACGTCATGTCCTTCCCTCTTGTCTTCTACACGTATTTGTCACCATTCACTGCCTGCATCTTGCGATGGATATCGACAACCTTCTGCTGTCAGAAACTGAATCTGCACTGGCTGACCCACCTTGGACAGGTACAGTATCACACCTGCCATGTTGTAAACGGCACGCGGGGTGAATGAGCACATGCTCGCTTGTTCATTGGTCTGTGCTTATTACGAGAGCTGTGACGTAATCCCGATCCCCGTGCGCAGGCATGCGTGACACGGCACATCTGGGGTTCCTTTCATCACACCTCGTCGGTGTGTGCATATATTATAATCTCATCAATACACGTATGGATGCATACATTAACACACATACACACATTAACACACATACATAAACCCACACACAGACATACAGACACACACACACAGACGTACATACACCCACACACAGACATCAAGACACACACACAGACATAGACACCAACACACAGACACCAACACACAGACATACATACACCCACACACAGACATACAGACACACACACAGACATAGACACCAACACACAGACATACAGACACCAACACACAGACATACAGAAACCAACACACAGAAATACTAGGGCCGTTCAAATGAAACCGGGTTTTTGTGTTCTAGTTCTACCTGAATGGATTATAGCGTACTGGAACTACTATCATTAGTTTGGGGCACTTGTGTCTTATTACTGCTAGGTGGCCCACTTGTGTCTTATTACTGCTAGGTGGTTCACGTGTGTCTTATCACTGCTAGGTGGTCCACTTGTGTCTTATTACTGCTAGGTGGCCTACTTGTGTCTTATTACTGCTAGGTGGTCCACTTGTGTCTTATTACTGCTAGGTGGTCCACTTGTGTCCTATTACTGCTAGGTGGTCCACTTGTGTCTTATTACTGCTAGGTGGCCCACTTGTGTCATATTACTGCTAGGTGGTCCACTTGTGTCTTATTACTGCTAGGTGGTCCACTTGTGTCTTATTACTGCTAGGTGGTCCACTTGTGTCCTATTACTGCTAGGTGGTCCACTTGAGTCCTATTACTGCTAGGTGGTCCACTTGTGTCTTATTACTGCTAGGAGGTCCACTTGTGTCTTATTACTGCTAGGTGGTCCACTTGTGTCTTATTACTGCTAGATGGTCCACTTGTGTCTTATCACTGCTAGGTGGTCCACTTGTGTCTTATTACTGCTAGGTGGTCCACATGTGTCTTATTACTGCTAGGTGGTCCACTTGTGTCCTATTACTGCTAGGTGGTCCATTTGTGTCCTATTACTGCTAGGTGATCCACTTGTGTCCTATTACTGCTAGGTGGCCCACTTGTGTCCTATTACTGCTAGGTGGTCCACATGTGTCTTATTACTGCTAGGTGGTCCACTTGTGTCTTATCACTGCTAGGTGGTCCACTTGTGTCTTATTACTGCTAGGTGGTCCACTTGTGTCCTATTACTGCTAGGTGATCCACTTGTGTCCTATTACTGCTAGGTGGCCCACTAGTGTCTTATTACTGCTAGGTGGTCGATTTGTGTCCTATTACTGCTAGGTGATCCACTTGTGTCCTATTACTGCTAGGTGGCCCACTTGTGTCTTATTACTGCTAGGTGGTCCACTTGTGTCTTATTACTGCTAGGTGGTCCACTTGTGTCCTATTACTGCTAGGTGGCCCACTTGTGTCCTATTACTGATAGGTGGCCCACTTGCCACGGGCCAGTCTCGTGACAGATAAATAAATATTGTTGACAACACTCTCAGTGCTTGCATGGGACAGCGTGTTGTGATCAAGTTTTTTGTGAAAGAAGGCCTGAAACCTGCAGAAATTTACAGAAGACTACAATCACAATACGGCGATAAGACACTCAGCCGCAGTAAGACATTTAAATTGTGTAAACGTTTTAGATAAGGCCGTACATCCGCGAGTGGTTATCCCGGCCGTGGTGGCTCTCAACCCACCACAGTCATTCCTGTGAATATCCAGATAATGGAACGCCATATCCTGGAAAATCGACGCATAACCTGTCGCGAAACTGCACAAGAGGCAAGTCTTTCTTCGGGTACGGTGAACACTATTAGTCATGAACATAAACACATACTGGTAAACACATATACAAACATACACAGATACATTCATTAATGACTCACACTAAAACCATGACTTCGGTACCAATGACAAAGGCACATGTTTACTCCTAGCTCGGTTTTTGTTTACTCCTAACTCTGTTTTTGTTTACTCCTAACTCTGTTTATGTTTACTCCTAACTCTGTTTTTGTTTACTCCTAACTCTGTTTTTGTTTACTCCTAACTCTGTTTTTTTTTACTTGTATTGACCTAGGCTGAGTCTGAGCTGTGGCAGTCTGCTAACAGCGATCCATCAACTCTCACCAATAAGCTCAAATCCTTGGCCATCGTGTTCTCAGTGAAACTCCTGGAGACATCCAACAATTCATCCAAGGAAAGCGGTAAGAACGTCACATCCGGTGAGACTAAGAAGATGAACGCTACCAGTGTAGGAGTCAGTCTTGTCGACAACAGTTCTGAAAATGTCACAGCTGGTTTATTTGGAAATATAAACACATCTGTTGGGACACAAAATGGAACGAACATCACATCAGCAGGCCCGGATGTCAGCCAGGATAATGTTAAAGGGAATACGGTCAGTTCCTCTGTAGCCTCCACCAACATCGTCTCCAGTTCAGGAGATAATAATAATGTCTCGGTCAATGGAGGAGGACACCCTGACAGTCCCAATGTTCATAATCGAACCTCTAGGTCTGTCCTGGAGAGTCCTTCAAACCAAATCCTCAGGAATGGCTCAGAGTATGAAGGGAGAATCGGGCCACTGACACGAAGTATACCAGAAGCTAATGTATCCACACCCTCTACTGTAACAAATGTGATCGTCGTCTCAACAGCCGAGCCTCTCTCTACAAGTATTACCCCCAATGCTTCAACTGCAACATCAACAGTTGATATACTAACCACAGCGGTACCAGCCACAGCGACACCAGCGGTACCAGCCACAGCGACACCAGCGGCTAAACCCACACCTTTGACCAAACCAAGTTTAGACGCTAACCATGTCAACCAGATAATCAGCTCAGAATCATATTATGCCTTAAGGAACTTTCTGCACGAGACACTTGTCCTGGGGAAACACGACGCCATCTTGATTCCTTCTTGGGTGAGTAACCAACTCTACATTCCTCTTGTCATGTCTTCTGTTCCCTCTATGGTAAGTAAGCAGAGGTGTAGCTGGTCGTGTGGTTGGTCAAGTGCTGGTCGTGGACTGGTCGTGTGGTTGGTCGTGTGGTTGGTCGTGTGGTTGGTCAAGAGCTGGTCGTGGACTGGTCGTGTGGTTGGTCAAGAGCTGGTCGTGGGCTGGTCGTGTGGTTGGTCGTTGGTTGGTCGTGTGGTTGGTCAAGAGCTGGTCGTGTGGTTGGTCAAGTGCTGGTCGTGGACTGGTCGTGTGGTTGGTCGTGTGGTTGGTCGTGTGGTTGGTCAAGAGCTGGTCGTGGGCTGGTCGTGTGGTTGGTCGTTGGTTGGTCGTGTGGTTGGTCAAGAGCTGGTCGTGTGGTTGGTCAAGTGCTGGTCGTGGACTGGTCGTGTGGTTGGTCGTGTGGTTGGTCAAGCGCTGGTCGTGGGCTAGTCGTGTGGTTGGTCAAGCGCTGGTCGTGAGCTGGTCGTGTGGTTGGTCAAGCGCTGGTCGTGGGCTGGTCGTGTGGTTGGTCATGTGGTTGGTCAAGCGCTGGTCGTGGGCTGGTCGTGTGGTTGGTCGTGTGGTTGGTCGTGTGGTTGGTCAAGCGCTGGTCGTGTGGTTGGTCAAGCGCTGGTCGTGGGTTGGTCGTGTGGTTGGTCGTGTGGTTGGTCAAGCGCTGGTCGTGGGCTGGTCGTGTGGTTGGTCGTGTGGTTGGTCGTGTGGTTGGTCAAGCGCTGGTCGTGTGGTTGGTCAAGCGCTGGTCGTGGGTTGGTCGTGTGGTTGGTCGTGTGGTTGGTCAAGCGCTGGTCGTGGGCTGGTCGTGTGGTTGGTCGTGTGGTTGGTCGTGTGGTTGGTCAAGCGCTGGTCGTGGGCTAGTCGTGTGGTTGGTCAAGCGCTGGTCGTGAGCTGGTCGTGTGGTTGGTCAAGCGCTGGTCGTGGGCTGGTCGTGTGGTTGGTCATGTGGTTGGTCAAGCGCTGGTCGTGGGCTGGTCGTGTGGTTGGTCGTGTGGTTGGTCGTGTGGTTGGTCAAGCGCTGGTCGTGTGGTTGGTCAAGCGCTGGTCGTGGGTTGGTCGTGTGGTTGGTCGTGTGGTTGGTCAAGCGCTGGTCGTGGGCTGGTCGTGTGGTTGGTCGTTTTGTTGGTCGTGGGCTGGTCATGTGGTTGGTCAAGCGCTGGTCGTGTGGTTGGTCAAGTGCTGGTCGTGTGGTTGGTCGTGTGGTTGGTCAAACGCTGGTCGTGGGCTGGTCGTGTGGTTGGTCGTGTGGCTGGTCGTGGGGTTGGTCGTGTGGCTGGTCGTGTGGTTGGTCGTGTGGTTCGTCGTGGGCTGGTCGTGTGATTGGTTGTGGGGTTGGTCGTGTGGTTGGTCAAGCGCTGGTCGTGGGCTGGTCGTGTGGTTGGTCGTGTGGCTGGTCGTGTGGTTGGTCGTGTGGCTGGTCGTGTGGTTGGTCTTGTGGTTGGTCGTGTGGCTGGTTGTGTGGTTGGTCGTGTGATTGATCGTGTGGTTGGTCGTGTGGTTGGTCGTGTGGCTGGACGAGCGTTTATCATGTGGTTGTCGTGTGGCTGGACGAGCGTTGATCGTGTGGCTGGTCGTGTGGTTGGTCGTGTGGCTGGTTGTAGGGTTTGATATCAGCTGCCTGATCAGGATGACTTGCGATCAAAACCTTGGTAAGACATAGTTTATATTATTTTTTTAATTGGAGACAAGATAAAAGTAAACTATCCTGCACACTGCATCACGTCCAGGGAATAGGAAATAGGCCTTTATTCTCCAATCCTCCTGGTGTACGTTAGAAATGCGATTAATCGGTGGAATGATCAATAAGTTATAAGCTCTTAACTGAAATATTTTCTTATTGTTCTGTCATCTTGTCACTTTTCTTATCGTTGTGTCATCATGTCACTTTTCTTATCGTTGTGTCATCATGTCACTTTTCTTATCGTTGTGTCATCATGTCACTTTTCTTATCGTTGTGTCATCTTGTCACTTTTCTTATCGTTGTGTCATCATGTCACTTTTCTTATCGTTGTGTCATCATGTCACTTTTCTTATCGTTGTGTCATCATGTCACTTTTCTTATCGTTGTGTCATCATGTCACTTTTCTTATCGTTGTGTCATCATGTCACTTTTCTTATCGTTGTGTCATCATGTCACTTTTCTTATCGTTGTGTCATCATGTCACTTTTCTTATTGTTGTGTCATGTCACTTTTCTTATCGTTGTGTCATCATGTCACTTTTCTTATCGTTGTGTCATCATGTCACTTTTCTTATCGTTGTGTCATCATGTCACTTTTCTTATCGTTGTGTCATCATGTCACTTTTCTTATCGTTGTGTCATCATGTCACTTTTCTTATTGTTGTGTCATGTCACTTTTCTTATCGTTGTGTCATCATGTCACTTTTCTTATCGTTGTGTCATCATGTCACTTTTCTTATCGTTGTGTCATCATGTCACTTTTCTTATCGTTGTGTCATCATGTCACTTTTCTTATCGTTGTGTCATCATGTCACTTTTCTTATCGTTGTGTCATCATGTCACTTTTCTTATTGTTGTGTCATGTCACTTTTCTTATCGTTGTGTCATGTCACTTTTCTTATCGTTGTGTCATGTCACTTTTCTTATCGTTGTGTCATCGTGTCACTTTTCTTATCGTTGTGTCGTCTTGTCACTTTTCTTTTCGTTGTGTCATCATGTCACTTTTCTCTACTCCTTCATCTCTCCATCAGTTTCTCTTCCCCTCTCCTACGCTAAAACATTATATCCGTTCTCCATGGCTGTTGTCCTTAACTTCCAAGACCCACGCAGGCATTGCTGATAATAATGGCTGGTGAAGCTCTAGGAATGTGTGCTGCAGCTGGTTGTGTTGTCGTCAGTACTCTTGTCAGTTATTGTCTTTCGTGTCGCCTTCACTCGCCTCTTGTCACACAAACTCTCGTGTCGCCTTCACTCGCATGTTGTTACACAAACTCTCGTGTCGCCTTCACTCGCCTCTTGTCACACAAACTCTCGTGTCGCCTTCACTCGCCTCTTGTCACACAAACTCTCGTGTCGCCTTCACTCGCATGTTGTTACACAAACTCTCGTGTCGCCTTCACTTTCCTATTGTCACACACACTTTCGTGTCGCCTTCACGTGCCTCTCTTGTCACCTTCACTCGCCTCTTGTCACACAAACTCTCGTGTCGCCTTCACTCGCCTCTTGTCACACAAACTCTCGTGTCGCCTTCACTTGCCTCTCGTATCGCCTTCACTTGCCTCTCGTGTCGCCTTCACTCGCCTCTTGTCACACAAACTCTGGTGTCACCTTCACTCGCTTCTTGTCACACAAACGCTCGTATCGTCTTCACTCGCTTCTTGTCACACAAACTCTCGAATCGCCTTCACTCGATTCTTGTCACACAAACTCTCGTGTCGCCTTCACTCGCCTCTTGTCACACAAACGCTCGTATCGCCTTCACTCGCTTCTTGTCACACAAACGCTCGTATCGCCTTCACTCGCCACTTGTCACACAAACTCTCGTGTCACCTTCACTCGCTTCTTGTCACACAAACGCTCGTATCGCCTTCACTCGCTTCTTGTCACACAAACGCTCGTATCGCCTTCACTCGCCTCTTGTCACACAAACTCTCGTGTCACCTTCACTCGCTTCTTGTCACACAAACGCTCGTATCGCCTACACTCGCCTCTTGTCACACAAATTCTCGTGTCACCTTCACTCGCTTCTTGTCCCACAAACGCTCGTATCGCCTTCACTCGCCTCTTGTCACACAAACTCTCATGTCGGCTTCACTCGCCTCCTGTTACACAAACTATGTCGTTTCGGTGGGGGTGTCCCTGAGGTGTCTAATAGTGCTATTCTCTATTTAACACGAGAGTTTGAGATTGTATCCCATGGTTGACCAGACCCTTTTTGACACGAGAGTATGAGATTGTATTCCATGGTTGACCAGACCCTCTTTGACACGAGAGTATGAGATTATATCCCATGGTTGACCAGACCCTTTATCGTTTAGACAAACCTCACTCGAAGGTATCAGATTTCTTTCTCGTCTTGGCTGATCATCGAAGTGCCACCACTCACCCCTATAGAAACAAGTGCAAGGTTCCGTGGACCATAGTGGTATAGTCTTCTAGACTCTTTGTTTTCCCTTTCTGTTTTGTTGCATTTTTAGCTCCACCTTACACAAAATTACGGTGGTACCACTTTCCCTTCTCCGTTGACAGTTCAGCAGGCAATATTATGAATTCCCTCTATCTTAGAGTTCTATTGACTGCCCCAGCTGCTGTCTCTCTGTCAATCTGTCAGTGCCAAATGTGGTTAAATGCCATGTTGCCTTCTACCTCTACCCCAATTTCTGTGACCTTCTTTAATGCACTTAATGGGTAGGACTGAACCTCCATCTCCCATATTTTGGACAACAGTCTCCAACTCACAGTGAACACTATCTCCTTCTCTTGTGTTGCTAGTCAAAACCCTGTTAAGATCCACCGTGTGTGACCTTAGTTTGAACTTTCGCCAGGTGAGTTGAAATATCATTTCTTTCGCTAATTTCGGCTCTCTGAGAATACGTTTCTAGCCCAAATCTCCTCTGCTCCACCGAGAATCTTTTAAACTGTAACAAGCTGGTGTGCTCTAACAAACTGGTGTGCTGTAACAAGCTGGTGTGCGGTAAAAAAAAATGGTGTGCTGTAACAAGCTGGTGTGCTGTAACAAACTGGTGTGCTGTAACTAGCTGGTGTGCTGTAACAAGCTGGTGTGCTGTAACAAGCTGGTGTGCTGTAACAAACTGGTGTGCTGTAACTAGCTGGTGTGCTGTAACAAGCTGGTGTGCTGTAACAAGCTGGTGTGCTGTAACAAACTGAAATCTGGCAGACAGATAGTTAACAGCTGGCAGCATTGTTGGTTTCAGATGAAATGTGAGATAAAGGTGCAGGGGCAACAATAACACAAGAAACAGCAATATTCAGCTACAAAAGGAACACGGTAACAGAAAATGACAAACAGAATTAACAAACAGAATTAACTAACAGAATTAACAAACAGAATTAACTAACAGAAGTGCTGACAGAAACAAGCTTTCAGAGGATACCATACATACTAACAATCAAACACACCTGAGAATGAACGTGAGAGAGACAGAGCGAGAGGGGGGGGGGGCAGAGAGAGAGAGAGAAAGGCAGAAAGAGAGAGACGGAAAGAGAGGGACATAGAGAGGGGGTTGGATGAGAGACATGCATACAGAGAGTGACAGAGAGAGAGACACAGAGAGACACAGATAGAGAGGGTTGGGTGAGAGTCATGCAGACAAAGAGAGAGACAGAGAGAGACATACAGAGAGACAGACAGTGAGAGAGAGGTTGGGTGAGAGACATGCAGACAGAGAGAGAGAGAGACAGAGATAGAGAGAGAGACATAGAAATATACAGAGAGATAGAAAGAGACAGAGAGATACAGAGAAAGAAAGATAGAGACAGAGAGAGACAGAGACAGAGAGAGACCGATAGAGACAGAGAGTGACACAGAGAAACAGAGAGAGACAGAGAGAGAGAGACAAAAAGAGGGGGTTGGGTGAGAGACATGCAGAGAGAGAGACAAAGAGAGACATATAGAGACAGAGAGAGTAGAGTGACAGAGAGAGGGGGTTGGATGACCAATGTTGACCAGGTATGTCAATGTCAAATCTAACTGAATCACGTTCATTGGTTCCTCCGTTGTAAGGGACAACCAGGGGGCGGGAGACGGGTGAGACACCCTGTATTTTAGGCAAAGTTCAGTCATAAAAACAGAATGAGATTGACAAGCTGAAGACAGACAGGAGGAAGACAGCTCTATACACCTGGGGATCGATGATTGTAGACACCAGAGGTGGGGGACGGACACAAACTGCTCTTTCTTCAAGTCATTCCACTGTAGAGAAAACACTGCCAGTCTACACTATGAAGACCCCAGCTAGTCTGGTCTGAGACGGCGACCTTGCGTTCGCGTGCACTGGACTAAAAATAGCAGCTTCCATCAAATACGCACATGTAGCATCTGTCGACTGAGTGGGCTAGTTTGGCTCTTGTTTGTCTGTTCCCTTTTTTCGCTCTGCCCGACATGTTTCGTGTTGCCCCATATGTACATCAACTATTAATGAGCAACCTCTGTAACCTACCTACACACAGATATCAGACGAAGGATACACGCTTCCCAAAGTGGTCGCCCCACCAAACAATGAGGGCAATGTCTGGCACAACGGCAAGCTATTCAACGCCTACAACAGCGTCAACCTGATGACCACAGCTACCACACTGCACGCGCTGATTGTGGCCAACATGGCAGGCCTGCTGGACGTTCAGGGGGATGTCATGATCCAGGTCTGTGTGTTCTCATTTATGACATGTACATCGTGTTATTTGTCAGTGAGTGTACATTACATGTGTACATTTCTCGTACATTAGTGGGGTGGCTGAGGCAGAGTGTGGGTGTGTGTGGCTGTGATTGGGGCTGTTGGTGTAGCTGTGGGTGTGGCTGTTGGTGGGTAGGTCAATGAGTGAGTGAGAGAATATGTTAGTGAGTAGGTCAATGAGTGAGTGAGAGAATATGTTAGTGAGTAGGTCAATGAGTCAGTGATTGAATGTGTTAGTGAGTAGGTCAATAAGTGAGTGATTGAATGTGTTAGTGAATAGGTCAATGAGTGAGTGAGTGAATGGGTTAGTGAGTAGGTCAATGATTAATAGAGTGAATATGTTAGTGAGTAGGTCAATGAGTGAGTGATTGAATGTGTTAGTGAGTAAGTGAATGATTGAGCGTGTTCCTGAGTAGGTCAATGAGTGAATGTGTTAGTGAGTAGGTCAATGATTGAGCGTGTTCCTGAGTAGGTGAATGAGTGAATGTGTTAGTGAGTAGGTCAATGAGTGAGCGTGTTCCTGAGTAGGTGAATGAGTGAATGTGTTAGGGAGTAGGTCAATGAGTGAGCGTGTTCCTGAGTAGGTGAATGAGTGAATGTTTGAGTGAGTAGGTCAATGAGTGAGCGTGTTCCTGAAGAGGTGAATGAGTGAATGTGTTAGTGAGTAGGTCAATGAGTGAGCGTGTTCCGGAGTAGGTCAATGAGTGAATGTGTTAGTGAGTAGGTCAATGAGTGACTGATTGAATGTGTTAGTGAGTAGGTCAATGAGTGACTGATTAAATGTGTTAGTAAGTAGGTCAATGAGTGAGTGATTGAATGTGTTAGTGAGTAGGTCATGAGTGAGTGATTGAATGTGTTAGTGAGTAGGTCATGAGTGAGTGAGTGAATGTGTTAGTGCGTAGGTCAATTAGTGAGTGAGTGAATGTGTTAGTGAGTATGTCAATGAGTGAGTGAGTGAATGTGTTAGTGAGTAGGTCAATGAGTGAGTGAGTGAATGTGTTAGTGAGTAGGTCAATGAGTGAGTGAGTGAATGTGTTAGTGAGTAGGTCAATGAGTGAGTGAGTGAATGTGTTAGTGAGTAGGTCAATGAGTAAGTGAGTGAATGTGTTAGTGAGTAGGTCATGAGTGAGTGAGTGAATGTGTTAGTGAGTAGGTCAATGAGTGAGTGAATCAATGTGTTAGTGAGTAGGTCAATGAGTGAGTGAGTGAGATTAATGTACACACACAATCTTCTTCTGATAATATAATGATGATGTATGCTGCAGAGGATTGTAGTGTCGTCGCTGCGGCTGTTAACCTACTACATGAGCAACCATCAGGAGGCTGCCACCATGGTGGTTCTGTCTGCATTCCCGTCCAGGTATCAGCTGTACTGGGTGGTGTCCAGGATCGCCTTCCAGCTCAACTCAAAGCGGGCACAGGCCACACTCATGTTCCAGGTAGGGGTCGTCATGGCTTTTAGAAGATGCTTATAGTATGACAAGTACAGACATTCACACAGACATTCACACAGACATTCACACAGACATTCACACAGACATTCACACAGACATTCACACAGACATTCACACAGACATTCACACAGACATTCACACAGACATTCACACAGACATTCAAACAGACATTCACACAGACATTCACACAGACATTCACACAGACATTCACACAGACATTCACACAGACATTCACACAGACATTCACACAGACATTCACACAGACATTCAAACAGACATTCACACAGACATTCACACATAGACATATATATACACATGCAGCGTCACACACTGAAACATACAAAGCTACAAATATACGCATACACACAGACATGCATACAATGCCACACACACATATAGAGCCACACATACACACACACACACAGACAGATACACACACAGATACACACACAGACAAAGAATACATATAAAAACCCTCATAGTCATACACAGACACCACATACTTACTCGTCATCATCCTGCATGATACCGGTGTTGATGAACCACAACCACCACCCACAGATAGACCACCACACATAACACAGCCACACATAACACAGCCACACATAACACAGCCACACATACACACCCACACAAAACACATCCACATATAACACACCCACACATAACACACCCACATATAGCTTACCCACACATAACACATCCACACATAACACACCCACGCATAACTCAATCACACATAGCTCACCACACATAACTCACCCACACAATGATCACCCACACATAGCTCACCCACACAATGCTCACCCACACATAGCTCACCCACACATAACACACCCACACATAGCTCACCTACACATAACACATTCACACATAACACACCCACACATAACTCACTCACACATAGCTCACCACACATAACTCACCCACACAATGATCACCCACACATAGCTCACCCACACATAACACACCCACACATAGCTCACCCACACATAACACACCCACATATAGCTCACCCACACATAACACATCCACACATAACACACCCACACATAACTCACTCACACATAGCTCACCACACATAACTCACCCACACAATGATTACCCACACATAGCTCACCCACACAATGCTCACCTACACATAGCTCACCCACACATAACACACCCACACATAGCTCACCCACACATAACACATCCACACATAACACACCCACACATAACTCACTCACACATAGCTCACCACACAAAATTCACCCACACAATGATCACCCACACATAGCTCAACCACACGTAACACACCCACACATAGCTCACCCCCACATAACACACCCACACATAGCTCACCCACACATAGCTCACCAACACATAACACACCCACACATAACACACCCACACATAACACACCCACACAGAGCACACCCACACATATCACACCCACACATAGCTCACCCACACATAGCACATCCATACATAACACACCCACACATAACACACCCACACATAACACACCCACACATAACACATCTACACATAAAACACCCACACATAACACACCCACACATAGCTCACCCACACATAGCACACCCACACATTACACCCACATATAACACACCCACACATAACACACCCCCACATAACACATCTACACATAGCACAGCCACACATAACACACCCACATATGGCCCACCTACACATAACACACCCAAACATAACACAGCCACACATAGCTCAACCACACATAGCACACCCACACATAACACACCCACACATAACACACCCACACATAACACACCCACACATAACACACCCACACATATCAAACCCACACATAGCTCACCCACACATAGCACACCCACACATAACACACCCACACATAACACACCCACACATAGCTCACCAACACATAGCACCCCCACAAATAACACACCCACACATAACACACCCACACATAACACACCCACACATAACACATCTACACATAGCACACCCACACATAACACACCCACATACAGCCCACCCACACATAGCCCACCCACACATAGCTCACCGACAGATAACACACCCACACATAGCTCACCCACACATAACACACCTACACATAGCTCACCCACACATAGCTCACCCACACATAACACACTCACACATAACACACCCACACATAACACACCCACACATAACACACCCACACATAGCTCACCCACGCATAGCTCACCCACACATAGCTCACCCACACATAACACACCCACACATAACACACCCACACATAGCTCACCCACACATAACACACCCACACATAGCTCACCCACACATAGCTCACCCACATATATCTCACCCACACATAACACACCCACACATAGCTCACCCACACATAATACACCCACACATAGCTCACCCACACATAACACACCCACACATAGCTCACCAACACATAACACACCCACACGTAGCTCACCCACACAAAACACACCCACACATAGCTCACCCACACATAACACACCCACACATGGCTCACCCACACATAACCCACCCACACATAGCTCACCCACACATAACACACCCACACATAGCTCACCCACACATAACACACCAACACATAGCTCACCCACATATAACACACCCACACATAGCTCACCCACACATAACACACCCATACATAACACACCCACACATAACACACACACACATAGCTCACCCACACATAACACACCCACACATAGCTCACCCACACATAACACACCCACACATAGCTCACCCACACATAACACTGCGTGTCAACCTTTCCCAGCACATCAGGTACTGGTACTAAATTCTGTCAAACCACCCATCCACCTAACCACCCATCCACCCATACATACATCCATTCGTTCACCTATCCATTGACCCATTCATTCACCCATCTATCCATCCACGCACCCATTCACCCATCTATCCATCCACGCACTCGTGTACCCATCCGTCTAATCATTTACCCGTCCATCCATCCATCTACCTATCCACCCATCTATCGACCTATTAAAACAACCATCCATCCACTCATCCATCTATTCCGTACCAGAGCCGATCGATTTGATGGACCTCAGTCCCAGGCGGTAAAGGGCTCTGCTCTATTCTATTGCACTCTACAATCATTCTAAACAAATTCCATTAACACCGCCAACTATAAAATCTCTAACAAGTTAAATTCATTCTCTCACACGCTTATCTAAAACACTCCTACCGCTAAACCTAACCTTATCGATACTGCTATTACCCGGTTCTTTCTCCTCTCCTAATCTGGCCTGCTATGATCAAACTTTGTTGCAGGTTGTCGCTAATGGTAAAGTCGGTAGGTTCTAAACCCAGGTATGACGTCCGTGGTCTTGTTCCTCTTTGTCGGCGGTAGATCAAAGTGGTCAGGATAGACTGCGTCAAATATGATCCATGGGATGACTGAAAGACTGCCTCTAGCTGCTGACGACTTGTAATTACGACCACTATATAACATGGGGGTAGTTACCTTACTTGCTGCGTGTCTATCTCAACTGCCTCTCTACCTCAGCTACTCTCCACTGACCAAATCCCAACTCAAAAACTGTGTCAAATCCAATTGCTTGTTTCCGTGTGTCTCCTCTAACCGCTTCTCTCGCTGGGTTTTCTCTCAAGTGTGTCTGTGAAGTGAATTTTTTTACTCTCCGCTTGTGTCTTTCTCAACTGCCTCTCTCCGTCTCCTGCTCTCCGCTGAACGTCTCTTTCGAGCGTCTGACTCCTGTCTCTATACCTGGATTCGATCTCCCCCCCCCCCCCCCATCTCTCCACCTGGATTCGATCTCCCTCCCGTCTCTCCACCTGGATTCGATCTCCCTTCCGTCTCTCCACCTGGATTCGATCTCCCTCCCATCTCTCCACCTGGATTCGATCTCCCTCCCGTCTCTGCTCCTGGATTCGATCTCCATCCTGTCTCTCCACCTGGATTCGATCTCCCTTCCGCCTCTCCACCTGGATTCGATCGGCCTCTACAGATCACGTGATTTCCCAAAAGATGGACGTTGTTGTCCATCTGCTTGCCATTAATCTCCATCCTGATCGCATAGGATGTTTGTTTGAGGCAACAAGTCTACCCGTCTACCACCGCTACCGTCTCAGATGTGGGCACATGGCTGCTGTTACGTCAGGTTGTGTTTGTTTACCTAAACTCCTACCTGCGCACATTGAGACAGAAACGTACGTGGTTCGTGTGGGTTACTTCAATTCTGGCTGGACTGGGTTCAGTTGCACTGATTCGTCCCTTAACTCCCAAGAATGAGAAAGGAAATGGTTGTCTAAGCTCATCCTATCTTCCTATCAACTCTGTTAAATGTTAAAACATGTCTAAGCTCATCCTATCTTCCTATCAACTCTGTTAAATGTTAAAACATGTCAAAGTTCCTTCTATGTATTATCCCTACAGCAAAGCTATGTTACAATTCACGCATCCACCCATCCATCCATCAACTCATCCATCAATTCACCCTTCCACCAACATATCCACGCATCCGTATATCCATCGACCCACCCATCCACCCATCCATCACTCCAACCACCCATTCACATACCCATCCACCTAACCATCCATACACCCATCAACCGATCCACCAACCCATCCACCCATCCTTCCATCCCCCTATTCATCCATCCACTCATCTATACATCCACACATTGATCCATTCATCCATCTACGCACCCACCCTCTCATTTACACATCCACCAACCCACCCATCCTCTCATCATCCATGCAATCATCCATTCATCCATCAATCATTCATGATCCATTTACCCATCCATCCACCTATCAACCCATCCACCCATCCACCCACCCATCCATCCATCCACCTATCAACCCATCTATCCATCCACCTATCAACCCATCCACCCACCAATCCATCTATCCACCTATCAACCCATCCACCCATACATCCATCCATCCACCTATCAACCCATCTATCCATCCACCAATCAACCCATCCATCCATCCACCTATCAACCCATCCACCCACCCAACGATCCATCCATCCATCCATCCACCTATCAACCCATCTATCCATCCAGCTGTCAACCCATCCATCTATCCATCCACCTATCAACCCATCCATTTATCCATCCACCTATCAACCCATCCATCTATCCATCCACCTATCAAACCATCCACCCATCCATTAACCCATCCATCCATCCACCCATCCATTCACCCACCCATCCATCCACCCAACCATCCATCCATCCATCCAGCTATCAACCCATCTATCCATCCAGCTATCAACCCATCCATCTATCCATCCACCTATCAACCCATCCATCTATCTATCCACCTATCAAACCATCCACCCATCCATTAACCCATCCACCCATCCATTCACCCACCCATCCATCCACCCACCCATACATCCATCTACCCACCCATCCATCCACCCACCCAAAATCCATCCACCCACACATCCATCCACGCTTCCATCCACCCACCCATCAATAAATCCACCCACCCATCCATCCACCCACCCACCCATGCATCCACCCACCCATCCACCCACCCATCCATCCACCCACCCATCCATCCATCCATTCATTCACCCATCCACCCACCCATCCACCCACCTAAATCCATTCACCCACCCATCCATCCATCCATCCATTCACCCATCCATCCACCCACCCATAATCCACCCACCCACCCATCCATCCATCCACCCACCCATCCACTCACCCATCCATCCATCCATTCACCCACCCATCCACCAACCCATCCACCCACCTAATCCACCTATCCACCCATCTACCCACCCATCCACCCACCCACCCATCCATCCATCCACCCACCCATCCATCCATCCACCCACCCACCCATCCATCCATTCATCAACGGATGCTGAGATCTTGTGTTTTCTCTCGAGGGATGTAATTGACGAGAAATATTCTTGTAATAATTGTAAACAATCATCATGCCGTGTCATGTACATTCATGACATCTCTGTTAGTGGTGCTGTACATCAGGAGGTTGCTAGCACCATCAACATTTATATTTAGTCCCCTTTTTGTTGTGTGTGTGTGTCAACATTTCCTTAGCATTCAATGGTAACTCATCATGTCATGTTTGAACGCAATCATTTTCTAAGATAACTATCCATAACTCTATGTTCTCATAGATAGCTATTAATAACTAGATTTTCACATATAACCAATAATCCCAACATGTTTTCTCTGTTCACTTTAGAAACTATAGATCTGATTGTTTAAGTTAATGAACTGTGAATAGTTTTTACTTGATGAAATAGCAGTGCACTTGTTCAGTTCGCAGACAAGGTCATCCAGCCATTCATGACCGTTCTCCGAGACAAAATGACCTTCTCAATTCTTCAAAGTATCACAGATGCTGGTTTGGGGCAAGATGGAAAAACTAGAGTCTACATAGATGACTTCATCGGTGTGGCAGATCTTGATGACAGGGGAAACAAACTGGTAAACATTGATCGATTTCTTGGTTGCAGTGGGTTGTTTCCCTTCATACAAACTTTCACATCGTTTAGTCTTTCGTTTCAAGAAAGCTGATATTAGCTCTATTCCTTGTGTCTTTATGTTTTGGGACTTTCATTACTACAAAACTTAAATTAGCTCTATTCCTTGTGTCTTTATGTTTGGTGTCTTTCGTTACAAGAAAACTGATATTAGCTCTATTCCTTGTGTCTTTATGTTTGGTGTCTTTCGTTACAAGAAAACTGATATTAGCTCTATTCCTTGTGTCTTTATGTTTGGTGTCTTTCGTTACAAGAAAACTGGTATCAGAAAAAATTCCTTGGATTTTTATGTTTGGTGTCTTTCATTACCATAAACCTGATATTAGACCAATTCCTCGTGTCTTTACGTTTGGTGTCTTGTGTTAAAACAAAACTGATATTAGCTCTATTCCGTAGTTGTTAGAGATTAACAAATGTTATGGTAAGTATGTGTTTTCCAGCTGTGTGCTCATGTGTGTTATGTTCTATGAGTTTGTTGTCTAGTTCAGATACTTGTGTAAATCTATGTTGTAAAGCATTGGATATGAAATGGATAGTTTTAACCTAATTGGTATGTAAGAAAGTCTTTCTTTACCTCTTAAAGTATCACTCTCTTCTCTCATTCTCTCTGTCTCTTGCTGTGTCTCTCTGTCTCTCTCTCTCTTTCTCTCTCTGTCTCTATCTCTGTCTCTATCTCTCCTACTATATCTGTCATTTACTGCATGTTTAATCTTTCCTGATGCCACTGTTTGCTCCACTGCATCCTCACTTGGATGAGATTTACCTCACAACCAGGGCTGCTCGTCTCTTGATTCTCTAACAAGCTTCCTGTAAACATGGATGGCTCCTAGCAACAACCTCATCGGTCCTGTAATTATATATGGCATTACTAACATTCTTCTGTCAAAGCTAACTAGCTTCCGGCATTAACCTGGTTTGTGTGAACGATTAATGTTGTCTTCAAACAGGGCAATCATTAAATTAAGTTGGAAAATGTCTGTCTAAAGGGAAATTATTTCCAGAAAATATTTACTTGCTTATCAGCCCTTTCCGTTAGATAGTATCATTAGCATACTCCACCTATCCTTTCCGTTAGATAGTATCATTAGCATACTCCACATTCCCGTTAGATAGTATCATTATCATACTCCACCTTTCCGTTAGATAGTATCATTAGCATACTCCACCTTTCCGTTAGATAGTATCATTAGCATACTCCACCTTTCCGTTAGATAGTATCATTAGCATACTCCACCTTTCCGTTAGATAGTATCATTAGCATACTCCACCTTTCCTTAGTAGAACGCCACATCATGTCTCTATCACAACGCTCCTATCATGTCTTTATAGTACTCCCCCACTCCCTAATATCCCTATCACACCCTCCCATGACGTCCCTAAAGTACTCCCCCCATCATGTCCCTATCACACTCCCCCCATCGTGTCCCTACCATACCCCCCCCCCCCATTGTGTCCCTATCACACCTACTCCCATCATGTCCCTTTCCCACCCTTCCCAACATGTCCCTATAGTACTCTCCCAACATGTCCCTATAGTACTCTCCCATCATGTCCCTATAGTACTCTCCCATCATGTCCCTATAGTACTCTCCCAACATGTCCCTATAGTACTCTCCCATCATGTCCCTATAGTACTCTCCCATCATGTCCCTATAGTACTCTCCCATCATGTCCCTATCACACCCACCATCCATCATGTCCCTATAGTACTTCCCCATAATGTCCCTATAGTACCCCCTCCCTATCATGTCCCTATAGTACTCCCCATATCATGTTACTATAGTACCCCCCATCATGTCCCTATAGTACCCCACATCATGTCCCTATAGTACCCCCCCCTTATCATGTCCCTATCACACCCCCAATCATGTCCCTATAGCACCCCCCTATCATGTCCCTTTTACACCCCTCCCCATCATGTCCCTACCATACTCACCCCCATCATGTCCCTATAGTACCCCCCATCTTGTCCCTATAGAACTCCCCCTATCATGTCCCTAAAGTACTCCCCTCATGTCTGTATAGTACCCTCCCCTCATCATGCCATATAGTACCTCCATCATGTCCCTATAGTACCCCCATCGTGTCCCTATAGTACCCCACCATCATGTCCCTATAGTACCCCCCCCCCCATCATGTCCCTATAGTACCCCCCCCCCACCATCATGTCCCTATAGTACCCCCCCCAATCATGTCCCTATAGTACCCCCATCATGTCCCTATAGTACCCCCCCCCATCATGTCCCTATAGTACCCCCCATCATGTCCCTTACAGTACAACCATCATGTCCCTATAGTACCTCCCCCCCCCCAATCATGTCCCTATAGTACCCCCATCATGTCCCTTTAGTACCCCCCCCTCATCATGTCCCTATAGTGCCCCCATCATGTCCCTCTAGTACAACCATCATGTCCCTATAGTAATCCCCACCCCCCCCCCCCATCTTTTCCCTATCGAACTCCCCCCATCATGTCATTACCATACCCTCCCATCATGCCCCTATACCTCCCCTATCATGTCCCTATTACACCCCACCCATTATGTCCCTAGAACAAAGACCCCACCAATTATGTCTCTCACTTCCCATCGATAATGCCCCTATGATCAAAGACCCCATCCTTTAGGCCCATAGGAACAAAGACCCCACCCATTAGGCCCTAGATCAAAGACCCCACTCATTAGGCCCCTAGAACAAAGACCCCCACCCATTAGGCCCCTAGAACAAAGACCCCCACCCATTGGGCCCCTAGAACAAAGACCGAACCCATTAGGCAACTAGAGCAAAGACTCCAACCATTACGCCCCTAAAACAAAGATTTCCCCCCCCCCCCCCCATTAGCCCCTACAACAAAGACCTCACCCACTAGCCTCATATGAACAAAGACCTCACACATTTGCCCCATATGAACAAAGACCCCGCCCATTAGGCCCCTAGATCAAAGACCCCACTCATTAGGCCCCTATAACAAAGACCTCACCCATTAGGTGACTAGAGCAAAGACTCCATCCATTAGGCCCCTAAAACAAAGATTCCACCCATTAGGCCCCTACAACAAAGACCTCACCCATTAGCCCCATATGAACATAGACTACACCCATTAAGCCCCTAGAACAAAGACTCCACCCATTAGGCCTCTAGAACAAATACCCCACCCATTAGGCCCCTAGAATAAAGACCCCACCCATCAGGCCCCTAGAACAAGGACCCCACCCATTAGTCCCCTAGAACAAAGACCCCACGCACTAGGTCCCTAGAACATCACCCATAAACTCCTAAATAAAGTCTGATGTTTTCATAGTTCCAATCAACTTCCTGTTACAGGTAAGTGGAGATGACCGTCTGTTTACGTCAGCTATGGGTCTATCTGCGTTGATATCTACCTGGACCGTTCAGTTGGACAATGGTATCTTAGAGTTTGTCAAAGGTAACCACTTGGTTGGAAAGTTTGCTTAGTCTTGTAAGACTCGCTGTTTACCTTTACACATATTCTGGCCGTTTTGTATTCTCTTTTTCTTGAAAGGAAACCATTTAATGTACAGTCCCATATTTCTTCTTGATATTGTATTTTTGTATTGATCTCCTGATCGTACTACAGCTGATTCCATATTTATTCGACCTGATACGACTAGAACTCATGGACCGACGAAGAGGCCATCAAATAATGCTCGCACATTTACTGATGATGTGTATGAGAGCTTCTAGTCCAGGCAGGAAACGGTCGCAGTTGCTCTAGACCTCAAGGATTCGTACAATCGGTCCATTTTTGCACGTTGGTGCACTGTTTGAGGCAGTGTGGACTCAATCCATGGATGGCAAGTCAGATATCAGCTGACCTGATGGAGGTAACAGTTGTACTCCTATTTCTATGGTGGACATCAAAGCTGATAAGAATATTCACAGGACTGTCTCAAGGCTTTCCACTCTCAATGGTCCTGTTCAACATCTGCATAATAAAGGTGGCCAGCATTCAACCTGCACGACCAGGTCAAGCATTAACATGTGCATGTAATTACACGACGTACAGGACTGGCTCAGATAGGCATGAGATGGTCAGAGACATCAGGATGTCAGGACTGGCTCAGATAGGCATAAGATGGTCAGAGACATCCGGATGTCAGGACTGGCTCAGATAGGCATAAGATGGTCAGAGACATCCGGATGTCAGGACTGGCTCAGATAGGCATGAGATGGTCAGAGACATCCGGATGTCAGGACTGGCTCAGATAGGCATGAGATGGTTAGAGACATCCGGATGTCAGGACTGGCTCAGATAGGCATGAGATGGTCAGAGACATCCGGATGTCAGGACTTGCTCAGATAGGCATGAGATGGTTAGAGACATCCGGATGTCAGGACTGGCTCACATAGGCATGAGAAGGTCAGAGACATTCGGATGTCAGGACTGGCTCAGATAGGCATAAGATGGTTAGAGACATTGTCTGGCTTTCCCACTGCTGTGTATATGTCCCCAGTACCTGATCAAAACGTCCGGTTCTCCCACTGCTGTTGATATAAGCCCCTGGTACCTCATCCAGTACCAGAGACTGTACAGCCTGAAGAAATTATGGCAGAACACCAACAAAATTATGAAAGTAAAAGTCTTGAGAGCCTGTGTCTTTCCCGTGGCAGCTAATTGGCGTGAATCATGAACGATTACCAAAACTTCCAGACAAAGAATCAAATACTTTGAGTCAAAATGTTACAGAAAGATCCTCAGAATACCGTGGACAGAGAAAACGACATTCGGCAAGAGTTGAGCATAGAGGAGAACTGGTTTATCAATTCCATTTTGGCTAGAAAATGCAAATACTTTAGTCACATCAAGAGACACAACGGTTTTGAGAAACGGTGATGGAAGGTATGGTGCCAGGTAAAATAGAAAGGGGTAGACCAAGAAGACGATGGCACCAAGATATCCTAAGATTGCCTGGGTAGGACTGTGGCGGAGGCTGGAGTTTTGGCAAAGAACAGAGCTTCTTTCAGGCAGACTGTGATGGGAGCGACGTTCTATGACGGACATGCTACATGATGACGATGACCTGGTCCAAACGTCTGGCTCTCACACTGATGTCCATAGTTCCTGGTACCTGGTTCAAGAATATGATCTTCCCACTCCTGTCCATATGTTCCTGGTACCTGGTCTTAAACGTCAGATCTTCCCACTCCTGTCCATATGTTCCTGGTACCTGGTCCAAACGTCAGATCTTCCCACTCCTGTCCATATGTTCCTGGTACCTGGTCCAAACGTCAGATCTTCCCACTCCTGTCCATATGTTCCTGGTACCTGGTCCAAACGTCAGATCTTCCCACTCCTGTCCATATGTTCCTGGTACCTGGTCCAAACGTCAGATCTTCCCACTCCTGTCCATATGTTCCTGGTACCTGGTCCAAACGTCAGATCTTCCCACTCCTGTCCATATGTTCCTGGTACCTGGTCCAAACGTCTGATCTTCCCACTCCTGTCCATATGTTCCTGGTACCTGGTCCAAACGTCAGATCTTCCCACTCCTGTCCATATGTTCCTGGTACCTGGTCCAAACGTCAGATCTTCCCACTCCTGTCCATATGTTCCTGGTACCTGGTCCAAACGTCAGATCTTCCCACTCCTGTCCATATGTTCCTGGTACCTGGTCCAAACGTCAGATCTTCCCACTCCTGTCCATATGTTCCTGGTACCTGGTCCAAACGTCTGATCTTCCCACTCCTGTCCATATGTTCCTGGTACCTGGTCCAAACGTCAGATCTTCCCACTCCTGTCCATATGTTCCTGGTACCTGGTCCAAACGTCAGATCTTCCCACTCCTGTCCATATGTTCCTGGTACCTGGTCCAAACGTCAGATCTTCCCACTCCTGTCCATATGTTCCTGGTACCTGGTCCAAACGTCAGATCTTCCCACTCCTGTCCATATGTTCCTGGTACCTGGTCCAAACGTCTGATTCTCCCACTCCTGTCCATATGTTCCTGGTACCTGGTCCAAACGTCTGATTCTCCCAGCTTGTTCTCCTTTATCCTTCGTTTTCCTTCTCTTGTGTTTAGTTTCTTACTAAATGGATGTTGCTTTGGTTGTGCTACCTTTTGGTTTATTTCTCTTAGTTTATCAAGATGTGATGCATCGGACGCTTGTAATTGTTGGTCTTCTCCCTGCACTGCGTCTCTCGTGTATAAGTGAACCATTCCTGCCGATCCTGTATTTCTCTGTCCGTATCGGCCCGCATCGAGTGAATGTGCGTCTACCTTTGCCAGGACACTGTCTGTTTGTTATGACTGGGTTCTGTTCGCTGCAGAACTTCAGGACCGGCCTTCCATGGTCAATCAGAGCATCCTCATTGTATCCGTCAATCACTCCATCCCATTTCGAAGGATTATGTCCCAATCTGGCATTGAAATCTCCAACAAGAGGGATCGTCTTATCGTGACAACCGTCCACAGTTAATAACAAACATGACGAGGCTGTGGCGGTGCTGTGGTTTAAATAAAGTGTAACAAACATTTCAAGATATGATCAGATGCCGTGCTAGGACAGAAACAATATCTACGAGTGAGCGTAATGGGCCCATGCCCATGAATCAAGCGAGCGGAACTAGCTGGTCAGGAAGGTTAATCAAGTAAAAAGTCAGAATTATCAGAGAAGGTTCGAAAGCCGGTAACGGCCAAGCGGGGAATAACCAATATATCTACACATCACACCTCTAACTGGAACACAAAAACACAAAGACGAATGGAGGAGGGAGGAAGGGAATAGGCGACAAGGCTAGCTAAAGGTTGGTGACGTGCAGCTGATGGCAACCCATGAGGGAGATCAGTCTTGTCAGTCGATCATCAGAAGAGCCGAAGACGATGCCAGGGTACGTATATCACCCTCACCTCGATGTCCAGGGCCCTTTACGTGGCTGACGATTGGGGGACCAGTACGGTTATAGATGCTGCTGTTGATGGGTTTACCGAAGTGCGAAGTTCTAGACCAGTCTCCCTGGTGGCTACACACGATGGAATAAACGAGACTGCAGAATGTGCAGGTGAAACACTCTTCGATGTCAAACTCTGACTTAAGAAAGTAACTGGAGCGTGTTTGGTTGATATTTGGACGGATCTGGAGCGGCTTGGGTTGCCATATGAGCGGAACTAGGGCGTGTTGGATTGACATATGGACACGTAGTTCAACCAAGTGCGTTCTTGCAAGGAATGAAACCCACATGGTTGTGGAGGTTGATGTACATACGGCTGCTGACCAGCGAATCCTTCAGGATTTGTGTCCCGTTTGTAGGCGACAGGGAGTATCAGGAAATACATGACAATGGGAAGGATTTGAATGAGGGATAAGAAGAAAGTTTAATAAAATATAAAAATAAGGGCTATGGAGAGTGGTAGCTATGGACACGTTTTACGCGTCAGAAGGAGGACAATGACAGGAGTGAGTGGTTCATTGAGGGAGATAGGGAGTACGGTGGAGGTGAGAGTGACAGGAGTGAGTGGGTCATTTAGGGAGATAGGGGGTACGGTGGAGGTGAGAGTGACAGGAGTGAGTGGGTCATTGAGGGAGGTAGGGAGTACGGTAGAGGTGAGAGTGACAGGAGTGAGTGGTTCATTGAGGGAGATAGAGAGTACCCGCTGCAGGGTGGAGGTGAGAGTGGCCTCAGGGGAGACACGTTCATGGAAGTAGTGTCGGAGTCTTGGGAAGAAAGTCCTTGTTGTCCCAGCAAGAGCTTCGGAGGCAGAGGCGATGGGAGAAAGAGAAGGAGCCCCAACATGATTTCAGGTGAAGGCTTGGAATGCATTGCCACAGGAAATAGTGAAGGAAGGGTCAATTATATCAAGCATAGATTAAATGTGCATAGGTATTTTTAGATCAAGTGAATATAAACGAAACTGGTTGTATACAGACTTTACAAAGTCTTCTATACCAGTAAAAAGAAGTTAAGTTATGAGATTTAGAGAGGATTGTTGTAGGAATTAATAGGTTTGAAGACCGTGGTGGAGAGGCCGGAAGGACAGATGGAAACAGTCATGTTGAGAGAAGTAAGGGAGATATAAGACTCAGATGTAAAATCTATAGAGCGATGAGAACCGTTGACAAAGCCAATGAGCCTGCGAACGTCAGTCTAAGGCGTGGCATTAGTAACGTGTCTTTTCAAACAGCTCAAATAATTCTTCATCGACATCTGTTTTACTCTTCTTTAATTCGGTTCAAAACAATTTGGTACAGAAACATTCAGTACTAGAAACATTCAATACAAGAAACATTCGGTACAAGAAACATTCGGTACAAGAAACATTCAGTACTAGAAACATTCAATACAAGAAACATTCGGTACAAGAAACATTCGGTACAAGAAACATTCGGTACAAGAAACATTCGGTACAAGAAACATTCGGTACAAGAAACATTCAGTACAAGAAACATTCGGTACAAGAAACATTCAGTACAAGAAACATTCGGTACAAGAAACATTCGGTACAAGAAACATTCGGTACAAGAAACATTCAGTACAAGAAACATTCAGTACAAGAAACATTCGGTACAAGAAACATTCGGTACAAGAAATATTCGGTACAAGAAACATTCAGTACAAGAAACATTCGGTACAAGAAACATTCAGTACAAGAAACATTCAGTACAAGAAACATTCAGTACAAGAAACATTCGGTACAGAAACATTCAGTACAAGAAACAATCAGTACAAGAATCATTCAGTACAAGAAACATTCAGTACAAGAAACATTCAGTACAAGAATCATTCAGTACAAGAAACATTCGGTACAGAAACATTCAGTACAAGAAACATTCAGTACAAGAATCATTCAGTACAAGAAACATTGATGAAGTTGATCGTGTCCTTCCTCCAGGTCCAGGACCCTATCACGTTCAGACAAATGATGGCCATCCTCTGATGGGGTACCAGTTATTGCTGGCCACTGTCTGCCCCTTGTTTGGCTCTGTCAATAGTTGGAACTCCGCTGTAGAGTTGCAGGCTGCCCTCGAGATCGGTGAATTATTGTCCGTTTCTTCAATCAGTTTCTGTGAGGGCCAAGATTTCCAACTTTGATTTGTTCGTTTCTTCCATCAGTCGTCCTTCTGTCCCATGAGACTTCTAATGTTCTTTATTTCAAGAATTTCTGTCCATAAATCATAGAATGTCATTGTCTTTAAGGTTCTTCCTAGTTTTCTTTCAATGGGGTTGCTGTAGGACTGTTAAATTAGGGTTGGAGGACTGTTAACACGAAGGTTGTAAGACTGTTAAATTGGGGGTTGGATTACGAAAATAAGTTTATTCATAAATCCAGAAGCCAGGACATTATCTGGCAGATTGCACAGATGATTAGAAGTGAATTGATTTGAGAACTAAAGAATATTAAATATATCAGAAGGATAACTTGACATAGAATAATAACTTGACACAGAATGATAACTTGACATAGAATGATTACATGACACAGAAGGATAACATGAAGAAAAACTCATTTATTTATAAGCTGTATAAGCTACATGTAGGATAACAGTCAGCATTTAGATCACATTTTCCAGAACAATTCACTTATGCCCCTCCCCCCCCCCCCCGCCCCCCCCCTCCCCCGATATGTGCTTGACCCTACAAGAAACTCATCACCCAGCATAGAGCCCGGCCTCTAGACCCGAAATAAATGTGTTTTCGCCCTCTGATACGCTTGATATCACATCTTCAGATATCGGAGACCCAGTCCGTATCGCTGTCAACAGTTTGGCCAACTACATCTCGGGAGCTGTGAACGAGCAGGCGGTCTCCAATCTTAACGCGTTCATGAGCGACCAGGTCAAGAACTGTCGGGTAATGTTAGTGTGTGTGTGTGTGTGTGTGTATAAGTGAACTTGTGCTTTAACGTACATGTATAGTCAAGTAAATATGCGTGCATTAGCCTGCATATGTGTGTAGGTGATTTTATGTGTATGAGTGTGTGTTAGAGTGTAAGTCTATATTTGTGTGAACGCTTCTGTACGTATTCTGTATGTGTGTGAACCCTTCTGTACGTGTGTGAACGCTTCTGTACGTATGTAAACGCTTCTGTACGTGTGAACGCTCGTGTACATGTGTAAACGCTTATGTGCGTGTGTGAACGCTTCTTTACGTATGTAAACGCTTCTGTGCGTGTGTGAACGCTTCTGTACGTGTGTGTGAGTTTGTAGGATTGTGAATTATTTCCTTCTGGACTGTCACTGACTTGTTGATACAGTTGAGACACGAATAAGAAGAACATGACTTTCAACACTTGAAGATCTGGAATCATCTGAAAACAATGCACTCACTACTTGCAGACTCGCACCAAAACGGTCAAGAGACAACTCAAAGAAGTCACCAATAAAATTAAATAGCAGAGAATTAATCTTGTGAACAGAGAAGCCATGAAACTGTACTGAAACAAAGCCCTAGACCCAAAAGTAAGGATCCAAGAACTATAGAAGACAAGCAAGATTACACACTTGAGGTGAACAGTTATATCAGACTGTCAATCCGGCCCAGAGATTCACACACTTGAGGTGAACAGTTACACCAGACTGTCAATACGGCCCAGAGATTCACACACTTAAGGTGAACAGTTACACCAGACTGTCAATCCGGCCCAGACATTCACACACTTGAGGTGAACAGTTACACCAGACTGTCAATCCGGCCCAGAGATTCACACACTTGAGGTGAACAGTTACACCAGACTGTGAATCCGGCCCAGACATTCCCACACTTGAGGTGAACAGTTACACCAGACTGTCAATCCGGCCCAGACATTCACACACTTGAGGTGAACAGTTTCACCAGACTGTGAATCCGGCCCAGACATTCACACACTTGAGGTGAACAGTTTCACCAGACTGTGAATCCGGCCCAGACATTCACACACTTGAGGTGAACAGTTACACCAGACTGTGAATCCGGCCCAGACATTCACACACTTGAGGTGAACAGTTACACCAGACTGTCAATCCGGCACAGACATTCACACACTTGCGGTGAACAGTTACACCATAATGTCAATCCGGCCTAGACATTCACACACTTGACGTGAACAGTTACACCAGACTGTCAATCCGGCCCAGACATTCACACACTTGAGGTGAACAGTTACACCAGACTGTCAATCCGGCCTAGACATTCACACACTTGACGTGAACAGTTACACCAGACTGTCAATCCGGCCCAGACATTCACACACTTGAGGTGAACAGTTTCACCAGACTGTCAATCCGGCCCAGACATTCCCACACTTGAGGTGAACAGTTACACCAGACTGTGAATCCGGCCCAGACATTCACACACTTGAGGTGAACAGTTTCACCAGACTGTGAATCCGGCCCAGACATTCCCACACTTGAGGTGAACAGTTACACCAGACTGTGAATCCGGCCCAGACATTCACACACTTGAGGTCAACAGTTACACCAGACTGTCAATCCGGCCCAGACATTCACACACTTGAGGTGAACAGTTTCACCAGACTGTCAATCCGGCTCAGACATTCCCACACTTGAGGTGAACAGTTACACCAGACTGTGAATCCGGCCCAGACATTCACACACTTGAGGTGAACAGTCAGGACACACATCTGTGCAATGGAACCCAAACAGCAAGAAAACAATGTAGGCCATCACGTGCAATCCGTTGCTGAAGAGAAAGAGACCAAAAGATGTCGATATGAAAGAATGTGAGAGGCAACTACGATTAAATGTTTACACCTGGATAGAGACAGGAGTGTAGGTCATCTGTGGTCAAGGAGGTCATAAGTCGATAGAGGTCAAATGGTAAATGACCAAATGGTGAATGACCAAATGGTGAAAGACCGAATTGTGAATGACCAAATTGTGAATGACCAAATGCTGAATGACCAAATGGCGAATGTCCAAATGGTTAATGACCAAATTGTGAATGACCAAATGGTGAATGACCAAATGGTGAATGACCAAATGGTGAATGACCAAATGGTAATATGTGTACACGTAAAACGCCTTACCCGGCTTCCTCTGACTTCTCACGCCTTCCTGGCCAGTCGCTTACGCTAGCATGTTTCACCCACCAGTTTTCGTTCATTTGACGATCCGACTAGCCAGGAGACCAGTGACGAATCCCCATGTGCTGTCCAACTAAGTTCCTTTCCTTCCCCATGTACATGTTCATACCTCTATATAATGTGTTTCTTCCTTCCTCTTTGATTTCTTTGCTCATGTTATTGATGCTAGTTGCCACCGATGAAAACTTTTATGCCGTAACTCAGTCTTCGTCTCTGTTTCGGTCTTAGCGCAGTATCTGACCAGATTTATATATTTTTCTTGTACACGTTATTTTAAACCAGAGTACCACAGCAGCCTCGCCACATTTTCCATTTGTTTCGGTGATTGAAGAATGCGTGCAAATGTGTGTTTGTGTGTGTGTGGGAGAGAGATAGAGATAAATAGATAGAAAGAGAGAGAGAGACAGAGCAAGACAGAGATAGAGACACAGAGAGAAAGAGATACAGAGAGACAGAGAAGAGAATGACAGAGAGAGAGAGAGTTGAGACAGAGAGAGAGGGAGACAGAGCAAGACATAGAAACGAAAGAAAGATAAACACAACTGTGTTATCCTGTCTCATTACAGACGATTCCAGCTCTGTATCCAGCCAACATCATCACCTCCGCTACTGGCAGTACAGTCAGTCCAACAGAGCCCAATCTCCAACACAGGTTCGGTGTTCAGGGCCACATGTCCACGGAAGCGTACCAGAAGCTGTTGGAGACGCCCAGATTTGGCTACACTACTCCTGGCGGAACCCTGGACGACCTCAACAGTCCAAGTTCAGTTTTCAGGTTCTGGTCGTCGCCTGCCTTCACCAAGGCTGCAGCCTTTCTTGCTATCGCCCAGGCTGCTAACCTTCAGATTGAGGATAGCAGCTGAGCGCGCGTGCTCCCTCCCTGGCATCATCAGGACTGTTTTCTTGTTAGATGATCTTCACGTTAGGAAAACTGGAAGGGCTCATCTGTGTTTCCTGGGAGTTGAAACAGCTGAACGATGTTCTTATGGCTTGGTTATCTAACATTGATGCATATATGTATGTTTGCCTCTGTGTGTTTCTATGTGTGTGTATGTTTATTTGTGTGTATGTATGCATGTATGTGTGTATGTGTGTAGGTCTGTCTGTCTGTCTGTCTTTTTGTCTGTCTGTCTGTATGTATGTATGTATTAATGCATGTATGTATGTATGTGTGTATGTATGTATGTATGTACATGTTAATATGTATTTATGTATGTATGTATCTATGTGTGTCTCTGTGTGTGTGCTTTGGTGCATGTGTGCGTGTGTGTGTGTGTGTGTGTGTGTGTGTATATGTGTCCATGCGTGCGTGTGCCCATTTCTGCATGCGTGTGTGTATGTCCATGTGTGTATCTGCATGTGTGTCTGCGCGTGCGCGTGTGCGTGTGTGTGTATGTGTATGTGTGTGTGTCTGAGTGCGTGCGTGTAAATATGTGTGTGTGTGTGTGTATATAAAGGTTGTTTTGAACTTGCAGGAAGGAATTATATTCAGGTCATAGGAAGACTATACCAGTGAAGTAACATTGGCTACTATATAAAAGCGACCTACAAGTTAACTCATGCTTCTACACTTGGTTCAGACTGATGCTATTATCTGTTTCTGACATAAACATAATCACAAATGATAGCTTACACCCTTGCTGAAGTCGGATGTGTCGGACCCAAAGGTGCAAATATTGCAGTCAAGCTGTAAACTACGACACAACTTATTCCGTCCTCCGGACTGTATCCTGCTACTTTCAAAGCATGTTTCATTGTTTGGTAGCGGGGGTTTGAGAATGAACTAAGAAAAAGGAGAAGAAGAGAAGACGAAGAAGAAGAAAAAGAGGAGGAAGAATAAGGTAACATATAACTGATGAGTGATCGCCATGGATACTTCCATAAACCTGCTAGTCACTTCCATAAACCTGCTAGTCACTTCCATAAACCTGCTAGTCACTTCCATAAACCTGCTAGTCACTTCCATAAACCTGCTAGTCACTTCCATAAACCTGCTAGTCACTTCCCTAAACATACTAGTCACTTCCATAAACCTGCTAGTCACTTCAATAAACCTTCTAGTCACTTCCATAAACCTGCTAGTCACTTCCATAAACCTACTAGTCACTTCCATAAACCTGCTAATCACTTCCAGAAACATGCTAGTCCCTTCCATAAACCTGCTAGTCACTTCCATAAACCTGCTAGTTTCTTCCATAAACATGCTAGTCACTCGACAAGCCTGCTAGTCAATTACAAAAACCTACTAGTCACTTCCATAAACCTGCTAGTCACTTCCATAAACCTGCTAGTTACTTCCATAAACCTGCTAGTCACTTCCATAAACCTACTAGTTACTTCCATAAACCTGCTAGTCACTTCCACAAACCTGCAAGTTACTTCCATAAACCTGCTAGTCACTTCCATAAACCTGCTAGTTACTTCCATAAACCTGCTAGTCACTTCCACAAACCTACTAGTTACTTCCATATACCTACTAGTTACTTCCATAAACCTACTAGTCACTTCCATAAACCTGCTAATGACTTCCATAAACCTGCTAGTCACTTCCATAAACCTGCTAGTCACTTCCATAAACCTGCTAGTCACTTCCATAAACCTGCTAATGACTTCCATAAACCTGCTAATGACTTCCATAAACCTGCTAGTCACCTCCATAAACCTGCTAGTCACTTCCGTAAACCTGCTAATGACTTCCATAAACCTGCTAGTCACTTCCATGAACCAGCTCGTTGCTAAGTAACTATAGGTTGATGCAACCATGGAGTCGCAACTCTCTACTGAGTTTTGGTTTGCCTTGTCCGTTCGGCCTTGTCTTCCCTTCTGTATTGTAAGAGCTTATTTTCTTCAAGTAGATTAGTCTGCAGTAATATGTTCCCAAGTTGTCAGATCTAGCAGCTGTGTCTTCCCAAGATGTCAGATCTAGCAGCTGTGTCTTCCCAATATGTCTGATCTAGCAGATGTGTCTTCCCAAGACGTCAGATCTAGCAGTTATGTCTTCCCAAGATGTCAGATCTAGCAGTTATGTCTTCCCAAGATGTCAGATCTAGCAGTTATGTCTTCCCAAGATGTCAGATCTAGCAGTTATGTCTTCCCAAGATCTCAGATCTAGCAGTTATGTCTTCCCAAGATGTCAGATCTAGCCGTTATGTCTTCCCAAGATGTCAGATCTAGAAGTTATGTTTTCCCAAGATGTCAGATCTAGCAGTTATGTCTTCCCAAGATGTGAGATCTAGCAGCTATGTCTTCCCAAGATGTGAGATCTAGCAGCTATGTCTTCCCAAGATGTCAGATCTAGCAGCTATGTCTTCCCAAGATGTCAGATCTAGCAGCTATGTCTTCCCAAGATGTCAGATCTAGCAGCTATGTCTTCCCAAGATGTCAGATCTAGCAGCTATGTCTTCCCAAGATGTCAGATCTAGCAGCTATGTCTTCCCAAGATGTCAGATCTATATCCAGAGTCTTGCTGTCCTGCTTACACGCGTCTTTGAACCTCAGCTGTGGTCGGCCAGCTGTTCTTTTACCACACGCCAACTGCCCATTGAGAATATCCTTGGGGATGCGACCGTCTTCCATGCGACGAACATGCCCAAGCCATCGCAAGCTTCGTCG
>JAVGWX010000005.1:1109054-1343301 GCA_036924085.1 Ariolimax columbianus | reverse complement strand
CGTTTCTTACCTGGACAGAATGTACAAATAATGGAACGTTCTTACCTGGACAGCATGTACAAATAATGGGAACGTTCTTACCTGGACAGGCATGTACAAATAATGGTAACGTGTTCTTACCTGGACAGCATGTACAAATAAGATGTAAACGTTTCTACCTGGACATCATGTCAAATAATGAACGTTCTACCTGGGACAGCATGTACAAATAATGGAACGTTCTTACCATGGACAGCATGTACCAGGTAATGGAACGTTCTTACCTGGACAGCATGTACAAATAATGGAACGTTCTTACCTGGACAGCATGTACAAATAATGGAACGTTCTTACCTGGACAGCATGTACAAATAATGGAACGTTCTTACCTGGACAGCATGTACAAATAATGGAACGTTCTTACCTGGACAGCATGTACAAATAATGGAACGTTCTTACCTGGACAGCATGTACAAATAATGGAACGTTCTTACCTGGACAGCATGTACAAATAATGGAACGTTCTTACCTGGACAGCATGTACAAATAATGGAACGTTCTTACCTGGACAGCATGTACAAATAATGGAACGTTCTTACCTGGACAGCATGTACAAATAATGGAACGTTCTTACCTGGACAGCATGTACAAATAATGGAACGTTCTTACCTGGACAGCATGTACAAATAATGGAACGTTCTTACCTGACAGCGACAGCATGTACAAATAAGGAACGTTCTTACCTGGGACAGCCACCTGACATACAAATAATGGAACGTCTTTCTTGGACAGCATGTACAAATAATGGAACGTTCTTACCTGGACAGCATGTACAAATAATGGAAGACTTCTTCACTGGACAGCATGTACAAATAATGGAAACGTTCTTACCTGGACCAGCAGTCATCAAATAATGGAACGTCTTCTTACCTGGACAGCATGTACAAATAATGGAACAGCTTCACTACCTAGGACAGTCAATCAATTGGAAGGACATCTTCTCTAGACAGTCACCAATTGGGAGACATCTTTCACTACCTAGACAAGTCACCAATTGGGAGACATCTTTCACTACCTAGACAGTCACCAATTGGGAGACATCTTTCACTACCTAGACAGTCACCAATTGGGAGACATCTTTCACTACCTAGACAGTCACCAATTGGGAGACATCTTTCACTACCTAGACAGTCACCAATTGGGAGACATCTTTCACTACCTAGACAGTCACCAATTGGGAGACATCTTTCAACTACCTAGACAGTCATCAATTGGGAGACATCTTTCACTACCTAGACAGTCATCAATTGGGAGACATCTTTCACTACCTAGACAGTCATCCAATTGGGAGACATCTTTCACTACCTAGACAGTCATCAATTGGGAGACATCTTTCACTACCTAGACAGTCATCAATTGGGAGACATCTTTCACTACCTAGACAGTCATCAATTGGGAGACATCTTTCACTACCTAGACAGTCATCAATTGGGAGACATCTTTCACTACCTAGACAGTCATCAATTGGGAGACATCTTTCACTACCTAGACAGTCACCAATTGGGAGACATCTTTCACTACCTAGACAGTCACCAATTGGGAGACATCTTTCACTACCTAGACAGTCATCAATTGGGAGACATCTTTCACTACCTAGACAGTCATCAATTGGGAGACATCTTTCACTACCTAGACAGTCACCAATTGGGAGACATCTTTCACTACCTAGACAGTCATCAATTGGGAGACATCTTTCACTACCTAGACAGTCATCAATTGGGAGACATCTTTCACTACCTAGACAGTCACCAATTGGGAGACATCTTTCACTACCTAGACAGTCATCAATTGGGAGACATCTTTCACTACCTAGACAGTCATCAATTGGGAGACATCTTTCACTACCTAGACAGTCACTCAATTGGGAGACATCTTTCACTACCTAGACAGTCATCAATTGGGAGACATCTTTCACTACCTAGACAGTCATCAATTGGGAGACATCTTTCACTAACCTAGGACAAGTCATCCAATTGGGAGACATCTTTCACTACCTAGACAGTCACCAATTGGGAGACATCTTTCACTACCTAGACAGTCATCAATTGGGAGACATCTTTCACTACCTAGACAGTCATCCAATTGGGAGACATCTTTCACTACCTAGACAGTCATCAATTGGGAGACATCTTTCACTACTAGACAGTCATCAATTGGGAGACATCTTTCACTACCTAGACAGTCACAATTGGGAGACATCTTTCACTACCTAGACAGTCATCAATTGGAGACATCTTTCACTACCTAGACAGTCATCAATTGGGAGACATCTTTCACTACCTAGACAGTCATCAATTGGGAGACATCTTTCACTACCTAGACAGTCACCAATTGGGAGACATCTTTCACTACCTAGACAGTCATCAATTGGGAGACATCTTTCACTACCTAGACAGTCATCCAATTGGGAGACATCTTTCACTACCTAGACAGTCATCAATTGGGAGACATCTTTCACTACCTAGACAGTCACCAATTGGGAGACATCTTTCACTACCTAGACAGTCATCCAATTGGGAGACATCTTTCACTACCTAGACAGTCACCAATTGGGAGACATCTTTCACTACCTAGACAGTCATCAATTGGGAGACATCTTTCACTACCTAGACAGTCACCAATTGGGAGACATCTTTCACTACCTAGACAGTCATCAATTGGGAGACATCTTTCACTACCTAGACAGTCATCAATTGGGAGACATCTTTCACTACCTAGACAGTCATCAATTGGGAGACATCTTTCACTACCTAGACAGTCACCAATTGGGAGGACATCTTTCACTACCTAGACAGTCACCAATTGGGAGACATCTTTCACTACCTAGACAGTCACCAATTGGGAGACATCTTTCACTACCTAGACAGTCATCCAATTGGGAGACATCTTTCACTACCTAGACAGTCACCAATTGGGAGACATCTTTCACTACCTAGACAGTCACCAATTGGGAGACATCTTTCACTACCTAGACAGTCACCAATTGGGAGACATCTTTCACTACCTAGACATCTTCTCCGCACTACCTAGATCAGTCACCAATTGGGAGACTCTACCTAGACAGTCACCAATTGGGAGACATCTTTCACTACCTAGACAGTCACCAATTGGGAGACATCTTTCACTACCTAGACAGTCACCAATTGGGAGACATCTTTCACTACCTAGACAGTCACCAATTGGGAGACATCTTTCACTACCTAGACAGTCACCAATTGGGAGACATCTTTCACTACCTAGACAGTCACCAATTGGGAGACATCTTTCACTACCTAGACAGTCACCAATTGGGAGACATCTTTCACTACCTAGACAGTCACCAATTGGGAGACATCTTTCACTACCTAGACAGTCACCAATTGGGAGACATCTTTCACTACCTAGACAGTCACCAATTGGGAGACATCTTTCACTACCTAGACAGTCACCAATTGGGAGACATCTTTCACTACCTAGACAGTCACCAATTGGGAGACATCTTTCACTACCTAGACAGTCACCAATTGGGAGACATCTTTCACTACCTAGACAGTCACCAATTGGGAGACATCTTTCACTACCTAGACAGTCACCAATTGGAAGACATCTTTCACTACCTAGACAGTCACCAATTGGGAGACATCTTTCACTACCTAGACAGTCACCAATTTGGGAGACATCTTTCACTACCTAGACAGTCACCAATTGGGAGACATCTTTCACTACCTAGACAGTCACCAATTGGGAGACATCTTTCACTACCTAGACAGTCACCAATTGGGAGACATCTTTCACTACCTAGACAGTCACCAATTGGAGACATCTTTCACTACCTAGACAGTCACCAATTGGGAGACATCTTTCACTACCTAGACAGTCACCAATTGGGAGACATCTTTCACTACCTAGACAGTCACCAATTGGGAGACATCTTTCACTACCTAGACAGTCACCAATTGGGAGACATCTTTCACTACCTAGACAGTCCAATTGGGACATCTTCACTACCTAGAGCACTCTACGGCATGGATTGAAGTGGTTGTTGCAGCAGCCTCAACCTGCAGGGGATAGTCTGACCCTACGTCTCTGGTCACCCTGAGGTTCAGGACAACGACACAATGAACGGCCTAGTTGATCTACTAAGTGATTCCTCACGGACTTCTAACATAAACGAACTGACAGAACGAGTGGCTGGGACCCTATGAGATTTACGAAAATTGAAAATAATACCAGCAAAACTACACACACAACCTCCAACCTTAGCACACAAAAACTTAACACACACAATCTTCATACACACAACCTCAACACACACAACCTCAGCACACACAACCCTAACCCTTAACACACAACTTTCACCTTAACACACACAACCTTAACCCTTAACACACACAACCTTAACACACACAACCTTAACACACACACACACAACCTTCACCCTTAACACACACAACCTTCACCCTTAACACACACAACCTTCATATACACAACCTCAACACGCACAACCTCAACACACACAACCTCAGCACACACAACCCTAACCCTTAACACACAACTTTTACCTTAACACACACAACCTTAACCCTTAACACACACAACCTTAACACACACAACCTTAACACACACAACCTTCACCCTTAACACACACAACCTTCACCCTTAACACACACAACCTTCACCCTTAACACACACAACCTTCACCCTTAACACACACAACCTTAACACACACACACACACCCTTCACCCTTAACACACACAACCTTAACCCTTAACACACACAACCTTCACCCTTAACACACACAACCTTAACACACACACACACACCCTTCACCCTTAATACACACAACCTTCACCCTTAACACACACAACCTTCACCCTTAACACACACAACCTTAACCCTTAACACACACAACCTTAACCCTTAACACACACACCCTTCACCCTTAACACACACAACCTTAACACACACAACCTTAACATACACACAACCTTAACACACACACACACACCCTTCACCCGTAACACACACACACAGACAACCTTAACCCTTAACACACACAACCTTAACCCTTAACACACAACCTTCACTCTTAATACACACACCCTTCACCCTTAACACACACAACCTTAACACACACAACCTTAACACACACACCCTTCACCCTTAATACACACAACCTTCACCCTTAACACACACAACCTTCACCCTTAACACACACAACCTTAACCCTTAACACACACAATCTTAACCCTTAACACACACAACCTTCACCCTTAACACACACAACCTTCACTCTTAATACACACAACCTTCACCCTTAACACACACACACACACAACCTTCACTCTTAATACACACAACCTTCACCCTTAACACACACAACCTTCACTCTTAATACACACAACCTTCACTCTTAATACACACAACCTTCACCCTTAACACACACACACACACAACCTTAACCCTTAACACACACAATCTTCACCCTTAACACACACACAACCTTAACCCTTAACACACACAACCTTCACCCTTAACACACACAACCTTCACCCTTAACACACACAACCTTCACCCTTAACACACACAACCTTAACCTTTACCACACACAACATTCACCCTAACACACACACATCAACACACCCACAGTCTCACACACACACAGACACCCACACACACACAGTCACCCACACACACACCAACACCCACACACCCACAGTCATACACACACCAACACATACAGTCACACACACACCCACAGTCACCCACATCAACATCCGTACACCAACATACCCATAGTCACACACACACCAACACACTCACACACAAACACCCACAGTCACACACATACCAACACACACACACCCGCACACCTATCCACAAACACACACCCACAAGCACACACATCCACCCGCACACACACCCACACCCACCAACACACATCCACAAGGACACACACACACAAGCAGATATTGTGCACAGACCTTCCGTTTAATTTTTGTCATGAAGAAATGTTTGAACAAATGTTGTCAACTCTTCAGTCCATGCCTCCATCTTTTGTGAGCCGTCCTCTGCCATCACACTCTTACCCATCGCCCGTGTCATGTTTGATGTGCACTGTGTGGCTGAGCAAGGGAGCAGCCACGTGTGTAGCCAGGCCCCAATCACAGACCCCAACAGTACACACAGACCTGGTGGCGTGCACTTTATAAAGGACGTCTCGTGCTGGGGGTCATCAACCCGTCAGTTGACAGGACTGACCACTCATCACGGCTTCTCTCGTCTCGGATGTAGCCTCTCTCGTCTCGGATGTAGCCTCTCCACTTCCCTTCACCATTTATCCCACTTCATCTTAATGTGTGTGGCAAAATGGTTAGAGCAGTCTATTTGCGAGTTAGTAATTGACTAGCCAGTTGTCGTCTATGTATGTCACTCGCCATTTCAGTCCAGCGATGAAAGCTTATCTTACAATCTCTCTCTCAATGATTGATGAAGTCACACCTCCCATATCTCGATGATTGATGAATTCACACCTCCCATATCTCTCTCGATGATTGATGAAGTCACACCTCCCATATCTCTCTCAATGACTGATGAAGTCACAGCTCCCATATCTCTCTCAATGACTGATGAAGTCACAGCTCCAATATCTCTCTCTATGACTGATGAAGTCACAGCTCTCATATCTCGATCTTGCAAGTAATGATATTTTCTGGAGTATGCTAGAACACTGAGCGGACGAATTCCTTCGCTGGTTGAGCTGACCTCAGGGTTCTACTGGCCAGCACTTGAGTATGAGAACACACTTTAGTGGACTGTGGAGGTCACTCGTGGCTCCTTTGTTACTTCGGAGAGGTCAAGGCTACGAGTCGCCTCATTTAGCCGAGAATATCAGGGGCGGAGACAGAATTTGGTGGGAAGTGGAGAAACACGCTCTAAACAGGAGCGCAGACAGAGTTTGGTGGGAAGTGGAGAAACACGCTCTAAACAGGAGCGGAGACAGAGTTTAGTAGTAGGTGAAGAAACACGCTCTAAACAGGGGCGGAGACAGAGTTTAGTAGTAGGTGAAGAAACACGCTCTGAACAGGCATTATTGCGTAGTTCCATAAAATTTATCTCGACTTGTTATGAGTGGAGAGATGCCAGGTTGCCACAAGTAGAGTGATGCCCGGTTGCCATGAGTGGAGAGATGTCGGGTTGTCAGGAGTGGAGAGATGCCAGGCTGCCACGAGTGGAGAGATGCCGGGTTGCCACGAGTGGAGATACGTCGGGTTGTCACGAGTGGAGCGATACCAGGTGGTCATGAGTGGAGATATACTGGGTTGTCACGAGTGGAGAATTGTAGGGTTGTCACGAGTGGAGAGATGCTGGCTTGACACGAGTGGAGAGATGCCGGGTTGTGATGAGTGAAGAGATGCCGGGTTGTCATGAGTGGAGAGATGCCGGGTTGTAACGAGTGGAAATATGCTGGTTTGTCACGAGTGGAGTGATGCCGGGTTGTCACAAGTGGAGAGATGCAGGGTTGTGATGAGTGGAGAGATGCCGGGTTGTCATGAGTGGAGAAATGCCGGGTTGTCATGAGTGGAGAGATGCCAGGTTGTCATGAGTGGAGAGATGCCGGGTTGTGATGAGTGGAGAAATGCCGGGTTGTCATGAGTGGAGAGATGCCAGGTTGTCATGAGGAGAGATGCTGGGTTGTCATCAGGAGAGCTTCTGTGTTGTCATGAGGAGAGATGCTGGGTTGTCATGAGGAGAGATGTTGGGTTGTCATGAGTGGAGAGATGTTGAGTTGTCATGAGGAGAGATGCTGGGTTGTCATGAGGAGAGATGTTGGGTTGTCACGAGTGGATAGATGTTGAGTTGTCATGAGGAGAGATGCTGGGTTGTCATGAGGAGAGATGCTGGGTTGTCATGAGGAGAGATGCTGGGTTGTCATGAGGAGAGATGTGGGGTTGTCATGAGTGGAGAGGTGTGGGGTTGTGGTGAGGTTAGAACTGTGCATGAAAAACAAAGATGTTCTCGAGTTAACCATGACGGAGAACGTCTACCTGACTCTGTTCGTAGCTAGAAAAGCAAGCTAACAAGAAGAAACTGGTCGCCTCGCGACAAAACATGTAATACATGGCATGATGATGCTCCAACCAAACGCCTGCGACATTATCTCTATGGTTACTGACCTACCATCATATTTCTTTCTCACAATTATTGCAAATATATAAGTTGTTGAATCTTTTCAAAATAGAAATTCTAAATACATTTTTGATATTAGCTTTTCATAATGGTTACATATTCATGCAATTATAATGGTATAGAAAGTGTACAACAAATGAGGAACGAAGAAAAAGAAGAAGAAGAAGATGAAGAAGAAGAAGAAGAGGAGAAAGGGAATCTAGAGGAAAGAAAAAGAAAATGAACAGACACAATTAGGAAATTGTAACCAGTTTCAGTGAAGTTAGCGAATGTTGCTGTAGTATCTGGCAGACGATGAGGTTGCTATAGTATCTGGCAGACGATGAGGTTGCTATAGTAGCTGGCAGACGATGAGATTGCTATAGTATCTGGCAGTCGATGAGGTTGCTATAGTAGCTGGCAGACGATGAGGACCAGAAGTCAGACATGTTGTGTTGTACCTGACTGGTGAGTCCTGAGGTGGCTGTATAGTCCAGTTCTGGCACAGTAACCCCTTCCACGTGCACCATGTAAGGTCAGGCTTGACATGTGAGTGTCAGTTGCTTTATATTTCCGCACAGTACGTTTCCTATGCGACCCGGAGGCCCGGGGTACTTCAGCAATGGAGTCGCCCCTGATGGTGGTTCTATGCCATGCCTGGCCGTCCTGTGCCACGCCTCACCTTAGTGACCACAACCATCGATGTTGAAGTGTGTCAGATATATTTTGTGGAGTTATATTGTCAGAAACTTGTTGCTATTCCGTACACACATTTGACATAAATGACACCTAGCATGTTCGCGTCTTACAGGTCGTTGTTGTATGTCTGTGCTTCTGATGAGGATTTGGAATGTTCGAATCGTTCTCGGGCGTCGGACTGAATTCCATATTATGTGCCGTATGTGGTAAGGCACATCCGCGTGCGAACAATATATAGGCATGTGAGAGGAGATGAGACAGCGTCTGGACTGACTAGACTTACCGATCAGCCAATGTTAGTCAGTGTCAGGTAAAATATTCTGACTACGCCCTTCCTCGCGTCCATTTGGTTCTCTCTGAAAACAGATCTGTTTCATAGCAGTATGGCTGACGTGGTGGGGGATCCAATTGATCTCCGCAGTCGTGAACGACACGCAAATAAAGCATTTCACAACCTCCTGGAGGACCCTGGTCAACCTTCTTCAGCACGCTTCGGATGTGAGTAAAGCTACCGCAACCCGCCACTTGACGTCTTGTTCAGGGCGCACACAATTCCAAACTTGCTGATCGCTAGCATTCAACATCAAGATGGGCATGGGGACAGGTTCTCACTTTGTGTTTAATCTGACACGCCCATCTATAACTTCCATGTTTAATCTGACACGCCCATCTATAACTTCCCTGTCTGATCTGACACGCCCCCACCGCTATGACTTCCCTGTTCGATCTGACACGCTCATCTATGACTTCCCTGTTTGACCTGACACGCCCACCTATGACTTCTCTGGTTGATTTGACACGCCCACCTATAACTTCCATATTTGATCTGACACGCTCATCTATGACTTCCCTGTTTGACCTGACACGCCTACCTATGACTTCCATGTTTGATCTGACACGCGCACCTATAACTTCCCTGTTTGATCTAACACGCTCACCTATGACTTCCCTGTTTGATCTGACACCCCCACCCCTATGACTTCCCTGTTTGATCTGACACGCCCACCTATGACTTCCCCGTTTGACCTGACACGCTCACCTATGACTTCCCTGATGCTCCCCACACTTGGCTCCACTTAACACCCTCAAGTCGACCATACTTCCCGAGGAAGCTTTGACATAACCCTTCCGCTAGTGAAGAATAGTCGCGCTTTATTTAGTGCACACCACGTTGACCGGACACTCGGAAGTGTCTACCAGCTGTCACTCACACGTCAATCAGTCTGTGACTGACACTCCTGGCGCTACCTTAAGCGACAGTAACCTCGTTCAGAGATCTGACCAAAACTCGACAAATCCCGCCCGTCTCGAGACTTCAACAAGATCACTTAACGTACCGATGTTGAAGAGCCCAACTAAAGAACATAGTCATATTTAGAATGAACATTGAAACTGGTAGATCAGCGAGAAACTAAGGCTTGTTGTCCTGTGTTAGGTTGGTTTGTGTCCTAGACTAGTAGCGTGGACACACGTGTCAGACTTAGGCCTGGGCAATGTGTGAACAAATGTGTGTTGTGCTTGATGAATTAATATATTTCTAAATTGGAAAAGACACCGAATTTGAAGACAACGTGACTTTACTTGCGTGTATCCACAGTCATGGTGGATATATCCGTGGATGTCATAGGGTGGATGATTACTTCCTTGAAGTGTATGAACAATAGTTACACGATGCTGACTATTTTAATTGGTGCAGCTTTGATAAGTGGTACCTGGGCTGATGTCCGACCTGCAGGTAAGTCAAGTCTGGATTAGCACCAATGTTTACATTATCTTCGCGTTGGCTGACCTTCACCTTCTCATATGAACATACCGTGGCTTCCTTTTATATTGTTCATCGTCAGGACAGAATGAGAAAGAACAATATTAGAAAGGGACCTAGGGGTTATAATAGATAATACAGGTAAAGTGAGTGAGCAAGTTCAGGTAGCAGTGAAAAAGGCAAATGCAATGTTAGGTATGATAAAAAGAAATATTAAACATAGGAGCAAGGAAGTGATAGTCAAACTGTATAAAGCATTAGTTATACCTAGATTGGAGTACTGTGTACAGGTGTGGAGTCCTTATCATAGAGGGGATATAAACATGCTGGGAAGAATACAAAAAAAGAGCGACAAAGCTGATATGAGGAAAGCCTCAGAAAAACGGGCCTACAGTGTCTAGAAGAGAGAAGAATTCGTGGTGACTTAATACAGGTTTATAAGGTGATCAGAGAATGGATAATTTAGACTATAACACGTTTTTTCAAAGTATAACCACCGACAAGAACAAAACGTCATAGCTACAAATTAACTAAATAAAGGTCCAGATTAGATATTAGGAACATTTTTTTTAGTCGGAGAGTGGTGAATGCTTGGAATGCATTGACACCGGAAATAGTATAGGCAGGGCCAATTAATGCAATTAAGATTAGATTGGATGCACATAGTTATTTTTAGATCAAGTGAAATCTTCTAGACCAGTACAATGACGTTAAGTTCAGTTATGTATTATTTGCTGTCCCCACGCTTCTCTTTCCCTGTGAGTTCTTGTTCAGAGGTTGTCTGACTATATTATTTTGTTTAACATCATCATGTGAGCAATTCTTCTCTTTTTGTTCTTCTTGAATTCCAGTTTTGAATTGGATAAAGATCTATGTTTGATATGTTCTAGTTCTGTGCCCCAGATCTATGTTTGATATGTTCTCGTTCTGCGCCCCAGATCTATGTTTGATATGTTCTAGTTCTGTGCCCCAGATCTATGTTTGATATGTTCTCGTTCTGCGCCCCAGATCTATGTTTGATATGTTCTAGTTATGTGCCCCAGATCTATGTTTGATATGTTCTCGTTCTGTGCCCCAGATCTATGTTTGATATGTTCTAGTTCTGTGCCCCAGATCTGTGTTTGACCTCATGTCTAGGTGACTGATATGACGGATGCTGTGTTGTTTGTGGAGCTGATGAGCTTCCATGTGATATATGTACGTGAAGGAGCCATAAGTTTGTGAAGGAGCCATAAGTTTGTGAAGGAGTCATATGTACGTGAAGGAGCCATATGTTTGTGAAGAAGCCATCTGTTTGTGAAGGGGCCATATGTTTGTGTGAAGCAGCCATAAGTTTGTGAAGGTCTGTAGTCTCAATGCGATACTCTTCATCCCGTTAACACACTTACCTTAACCGACAACTTCGTGGCTACAGCATAAACAGCTCTTACTTGGTGGCTACAGCATAAACAGCTCTTACTTGGTGGCAACAGCATAAACAGCTCTTACTTGGTGGCTACAGCATAAACAGCTCTTACTTGGTGGCTACAGCATAAACAGCTCTTACTTGGTGGCTACAGCATAAACAGCTGTTACCAGACAACAGCCAATGCCCGTCATGAAGACCTTCGCCTATGTTCCAGCTACTACTAGTACTACAACTACGATATTACTTTTACTACTACTACTAATAATTATAAAACTGCTACTACTGGTACATTCAAAAGTTAGAGGTTATGGAAGAATGTTAATATTCGTGTCTATTATATACTGGGAGGAGGGGGGGGGGTTGTAGGGAAGGGACAGGAGAGAAAAAAAGTACTCATCTAGGACGCCAATAGTATTTGGACATGAAATGTTTTCCCTGGACTCCCCAACCAGTGAATGTCCATGGACTCCACAACCAGTGAATGTCGCTAGACTCCGCAACTAGTGAATGTCCCTGGACTCCCCAACCAGTGAATGTCCCTGGACTCCCCAACCAATGAATGTCCCTGGACTTCCCAACCAGTGAATGTCCCTGGACTCCCCAACCAGGGAATGTCCTAATTATGTTTTACAGACACGTGTCAACCTAATGTTATTTCGGACAGTAGATCTTGGGAGCCTTGGAAACAGCTGACCTATGGACCCTATTACAATCATTGCCCTACATACTGATGGTTTTTTTCAAACATACGGTTTATAATCTAAGTGATTGTCAAGCACAGAACAAACACTTCTAATGTACTTTCTTGTGATTGTCTAGTACAGAACACCACTTCTAATGTACTTTCTTGTGATTGTCTAGTACAGTACAACACTTCTAATGCACTTTCTTGTTCCAATACATTTGTGAAGTATAGATATACACGTACATACACATACACACACGTATATACATATAAACACACGTGCATACACATAAACACACATACATACACACACGCACATACACACACGCACACATACACACACGTATATACACACATACGTACATACACATACGCACATCGATATAAATATATATATTTAAACAGGGCTTGGCCAATCTTAGAATGGATCACCAGTCAGTCCAAAGATGTCACCAGGTAGGATGGTCGGACTACAGTCGTGAAGATTGTTAGCACATTTCAACTAGGTACTCATTCACCTTTATTTCTGCACCACAATGCGTACCAAATGGTGGTAGTGGAGGCCCAGTTAGATTTCTGCACCACAATGCGTACCAAATGGTGGTAGTGGAGGCCCAGCTAGATTCACCACCATTAACTAGTTCATGTACAATCTATTCCAACCATAACGCCATTAATAATCGTCCGAAAGTCGTAGGGACATGACACACGGATAGATTTTACTCGTCAAGCAAACATTTGTCCTCGTCACAGACGAGCAGACGAGCTCTTTTGTCAAGTTCTGTAGATATATTTATATTGAGTCATATCGGCACGTGCCTCAACAAAGTAGCTCAACTAGTGCGGGTCCCAATCCTATCTGACTCAGTCGTGTAGTTGGGTCCCAAACCTGTCTGACTCAGTCGTGTAGTTGGGTCCCAAACCTGTCTGACTCAGTCGTGTAGTTGGGTTCCAAACCTGTCTGACTCAGTCGTGTAGTTGGGTCCCAAACCTGTCTGACTCAGTCGTGTAGTTGGGTTCCAAACCTGTCTGACTCAGTCGTGTAGTTGGGTCCCAAACCTGTCTGACTCAGTCGTGTAGTTGGGTCCCAAACCTGTCTGACTCAGTCGTGTAGTTGGGTCCCAAACCTGTCTGACTCAGTCGGGTAGTTCGGTCCCAAACCTGTCTGACTCAGTCGTGTAGTTGGGTCCCAAACTTGTCTGACTCAGTCGTGTAGTTGGGTCCCAAACCTGTCTGACTCAGTCGTGTAGTTGGGTCCCAAACCTGTCTGACTAAGTCGTGTAGTTGGGTCTCAAGCCAGTCTGTAGGGGGGTCCCAAACCTGTCTGACTCAGTCGTGTAGTTGGGTCCCAAACCTGTATGACTCAGTCGTGTAGTTGGGTCCCAAACCTGTATGACTCAGTCGTGTAGTTGGGTTGTTGGTTTTGGAGTTGGCATTGGTCATCTCTTTCCCTGAATAGTTGTCTAGGCTTGAGCAGGGTCGTTGGGCTCACTACTTTTGTCCGTCTGCTGCACCACACCCTCTGCCTCCGTCACCTTTTGTTTACTTGGACCTTGGGCAAATGCACTGAAACAGCGCACTCTGGATGTTCTCTCCATGACAATGGATGTTCTCTCCATGAACATGGATGTTCTCTCCATGACAATGGATGTTCTCTCCATGAACATGAATGTTCTCTCCATGACAATGGATGTTCTCTCCATGACAATGGCATACTGAAAGCCAATTTCTAGTAATATTGTCGACCCAAGCTGGGAAAACTCATTCAATGACCCAAACTGGGAAAACTCATTCAATGACCCAAGCTGTGATAACTCGTTCAATGACCCAAGCTCTGATAACTCATTCATTTAAGTTGGCATCAAACCAGAGTGAACGCACGTTGTGGGACTTTGGGGACAGGATTACATTTAGTGCTCGAAATAACTAGCTCACCGTGTAATGAACAAGTTGGTGAATTCCGATGTATGGATGTATTTCTAATATGGCCATTGAGTGAGGGTGTGACATAACCAAATACTGTCCCAGCCCGATCAAGACGCGTAGACTTTATGAAGGAACTGTTCCACGATGGTGTGGCTTCAATGTCTGCCCGGTCACCCGTTGTCAATAATAGGAGGCAAAATATTTGGTCCGATGTCATTGAAAATCCCAGTTCAATAATAGAAACGGTCCACAGAACGTATATATATGCCATACGATTGGTGGCCTTCGATAGATCTATTATTATGAATCCACATCAGGCGATAGAAGCAGATATAATAGCTCAAACAATCGGACTGAATGTGCCAGCAGCATGTAAGGCGCTTGACCGTAAACCAACCATTATATACAATCCTGCTTCAGCCACAAGGGTGTCTCCGTTCTGTCAGTCTCGGGCCCGAGTCTTACTCAACCGCCAAACTGGCCACCTACAGCGGGGTCTACTGTCAGTGTGGTTTTCGTGAAGATCGTAGCAGGGTCGACATGATATATGCAGCACGTCAATTCCAAGAGAAATGTCCAGAACAGATTTGTGCCCTGTGCACAGATTATGTCGGCCTGACAAAAGTAGTTGACCTTATCAATACGGTGAGGATCTGACAAATCATGGCCAAGTGTGGTATGCCCTGGCACATTCTTTGTGGTTAGCCGTTAATTTCATGACCTCATGGCTCGTGTACTGCACGAGGGAGAATTGTTGGTAGCCTTACGCGTCACCCCTGGTGTCAAACAGAGTATGTGTGCTAGCTCCGACATTCTTTACAGCAATGCTCACTGATGCTGTCCATGACTCTGCTACTGATATGCATATTAGGCATAAACACTTAAAAAGCGACTGGCCAATACTCGAGGTTAATGCTAGTTCAGTCCCCCTCCAAACTCACTCTCACTCTCATGCTACTAACAGCCTCACAGTCACTCTCCTAGCGAGTTTCTCTCCTAGTTAGTCTCTTCCCTGACCAGTCTCTCTCCTACCCACTCTGACTACTGACATCTTATCAATCTCTCTCCTAGCCAGTGTGAGATAATCTTTGCCAAGTATTTTATAGTTTCAAGCAACATCATGGCTGTCCAATGGCCTCCTGTTGGTTGGCTGACTTAGCCATCACTTTAATTTGTTACTACCCCCAACTAGTTGGAAATGGATCAATAACACCGAATCTCTGTCACTCTAAAAATCGTAGCCGGTCGTGGCGGCATCTGACTGTCACCAACCTCCACTATGCTAATTCTGAATGCCAGAGTGGTCAGCTCCGAACCCCGCCTCAGGTCCGAACACACACTCCTACCCCCTGCCCCTTCCTCCTGTGCTAGACAAACTTGTCCACCGAAATTCCTCGTTACCTCTATCGACAAAGTGTCGAGACGGTTGACCGTGGCACGCATCCTTTGTTCCCAGAGTCGCCAGCCCAAGCTCACTTGCTCTAAACGCCAATTCGCCAGCTGAAACTGTTACACTGCGAAGTGACTTTGATGCAGCAATCAATTGTAGAATAACTGAGGTACACTTCCAGTCTGCCCCTGGCGAGTCGTACATCCAATCAAACTGTACTTTACAGAACCAACGTCTCCAGGCTGTCGACAGATTCACCTACACAGGCAGCGCCCTCACCAGGCAGTCGATAGCTTCACCTACCCAGGTAGTACCCTCACTAGGCAGTCGATAGCTTCACCTACCAAGGAGGCAGCGCCCTCACCAGGCAGTCGACAGCTCCACCTACCCAGGCAGTACCCTCACCAGATAAGCCACAGCTTCACCTACCCAGGCAGTACCCTCACCAGGTAGGCCACAGCTTTACCTACCTAGAGAAAGTGCTGCCCGAAAGAAAACAGCGCACGACGTCTCCAAAGCCGATTTCGTGCATGTCTCCAACGCCACAGGGTCTGCCGTTCCAGGATTAGTCTTTACAGCCATAAGAAAAGAAATCTCGCAGCACAGTTTTTATGTTATCGTCATGGTCGCTTTCGATAGGCGACTATTATTAGACGCATACTCACACAAACAGACATACATATTTATTTTCGTCCCACAAACCAAACTCCTTTATATAGACCACATTCATTTCTCTACTCCTAACAAACCAATCTCCCATATCTAGACCACATTTCTCTACTCCTAACAAACCAATCTCCCATATCCAGACCACATTTCTCTACTCCTAACAAACCAATCTCCCATATCCAGACCACATTTCTCTACTCCTAACAAACCAATCTCCCATATCTAGACCACATTTCTCTACAACTAACAAACAAATCTGCTTTATTCAGAACACATTTCTCTACTTCTAACAAACCAATCTCCCATATCCAGACCACATTTCTCTACAACTAACAATCAAATCTCCTTTATCCACAGACCGCATTTCTCTACAACCAACAAACAAATCTCCTTTATCCACAGACCGCATTTCTCTACAACCAACAAACAAATCTCCTTTATCCAGACCAAATTTCTCTACTCCTAACAAACCAAAATCCTTTATCCACAGATCACATTTCTCTACAACTAACAAACAAATCTCCTTTATCCAGACCAAATTTCTCTACTCCTAACAAACCAAAATCCTTTATCCACAGACCAAATTTCTCTACTCCTAACAAACCAAAATCCTTTATCCACAGATCACATTTCTCTACAACTAACAAACAAATCTCCTTTATCCAGACCGCATTTCTCATCCACAGCTCAGGCAGAGTGGTTTCATAAGGGGAGACAAGAACTTCGACGGGCTCGCAGAGTGGTCAGACAACAGAACACCAACCTGGCCCGGAACATCATCTTGTTCGTTGGTGACGGAATGGGCATATCCACTGTCACAGCGTCCAGGTCTGTATGTCTGTCTGTTTGTAGGTGACGGAATGGGCATATCTACCGTCACAGCGTTCAGGTCTGTATGTTTGTCTGTTTGTGACGGACTGGGCATATCTACCGTCACAGCGTCCAGGTCTGTATGTCTGTCTGTTTCTTGGTGACGGAATGGGCATATCTACCATCACAGCGTTCAGGTCTGTATGTTTGTCTGTTTGTGACGGACTGGGCATATCTACCGTCACAGCGTCCAGGTCTGTATGTCTGTCTGTTTCTTGGTGACGGAATTGGCATATCTACCGTCACAGCATCCAGGTCTGTATGTCTGTCTGTTTCTTGGTGACGGAATGGGCATATCTACCGTCACAGCGTCCATGTCTGTATGTCTGTCTGTTCGTTGGTGACGGAATGGGCGTATCCACCATCACAGCGTTCAGGTCTGTATGTTTGTCTGTTTGTCTGCCTAACATTACGTCTGTCCAACCATATGTGTCTCTATATATCTGTCTGTTGACCATTATGCATGTCTGCCTGCCTGTCTGGATATACACGAGTGTTGGAGTAGAGTGAACTGAAATACGCGTCATGATGTGTTTGTCCTCGCACACAGCGCGGCTACAAGCTTCCTACAGTCCTGCTGTCATGGTAGCATCTATATAATCCAATCTATCTTGTTTACGTGTCTTTAATTCAATCTATCCTGTTCACATCCATTTAATCCAATCTATCCTCTTCACATCCATCCAATTCATCAATCTTGTTCACATCCATCTGATCCATCTATCCAGGCCACATCCATCTGATCCATCTATCCTGGTCACATCCAACTGATCCATCTGATCCATCTGATCCAATCTATCCTGGTCACATCCATCTGATCCAATCTATGCTGGTCACATCCATCTGATCCACCTATCCTGGTCACATCCATCTGATCCATATATCCTGGTCACATCAATCTGATCCATCTATCCAGGCCACATCCATCTGATCTAATCTATTATGCTCCAAATAATGCAAGATATCATCGACTCCGGTCAACTCAATAATAGTGTGAAATGAACAACAAAAACTTGCTCAAGGAAAGAGGGGCACAGGCTGAATGGTAAAACTAAACAAATGGAAACAGTACAACGGAAAACAGTTTACCAAACTTAACTGATGATACAAGTCACAAGTCGAAACGACCCATTGATTTACGATAACCTTCTCTAGTGTTGTCTTTGTTGATTCCTTGATTTGCGATGTTTTAGCACTGACTAAAACTGACGGCCAATTACCTTGGAACATTTACCTGCAGTCAAACAGTCAACATGACTTCAAACGATCCTAGGTTTTGTAAGTTCCCTTACTGAAACACTTTCCGTGACATAAGTCTGCCCCCTGACCAATAAACTGTTCCTTACGCCAACCATTAAATCCACCATTTTCGTGGCAGGATTCGGGCTGGCCAGCTGAATGGCGAAGATGGCGAGGACAATCTACTGTACTTTGAACGGTTTCCTCACGTGGGTCTGGTCAAGGTAAGCATAGTAAACAAGACTTGATGTAGTCCCATAACTGCCGAGCAAGCCTGCTCTTAGCAGCCAAGTGCCTTTCTTATATGCGAGATACAGGTCTTCTTCAGCTGTTTCACTGATCCGTACAGTGTGTCTTCAAGTGTCTTGCACTCAATGAGTAGGTATGTGTTTAGCAGGGTGAGAGCAGTGTCGGCACAATGGTAGTGGCAGTGTCGGCACAAGGGCAGGGTGAGAGCAGTGTCGGCACAAGGGCAGGGTGAGAGCAGTGTCGGCACAAGGGCAGGGGCAGTGACGGCACAAGGGTAGTGGCAGTGTCGGCACAAGGGCAGGGTGAGAGCAGTGTCGGCACAAGGGTAGAGGCAATGTCGGCACAAGGGCAGGGGCAGTGACGGCACAAGGGCAGGGGCAGGGTGAGAGCAGTGTCAGTACAAGGGCAGGGGCTGGGTGAAAGCAGTGTCGGCACAATGGCAGGGGCATAGTGATAGCAGTGTCGGCACAAATGCAGGGGCATAGTGAGGGCAGTGTCGGCACACGGGAAGGGGCAGGGTGAGAGCAGTGTCGGCACAAAACAAGCGGAGGGTGAGAGCAGTGTCGGCACAAGGGCAGGGGTATAGTGAGAGCAGTGTAGGCACAAGGGCAGGGGCAGGGTGAGATTAGTGTCGGCACAATGGCAGGGGCGGGGTAGGAGCAGTGTCAACACAAGGGTAGGAGCAGGGTTAGAGTAGTGTCGGCACAAGTGCAGGTGCTGAGGGTTGATGCGGTTTAAGTGGATACTGACTCTGGTGTGTCCTTTTTGGGAATTGAAAGATGAGACTGTGATCTCCTATGGAGTATAGCAGCCAGAGACAACCGTCATGAAAGCTCATTTAGCTCCAGAAATTTATTTTGGTCTGTTAGATTCAATGTCACTGCACTCCAGGGAGATTCAGAGATGCTCATTGTCATTTAGAAATTTCGAGAAGAGTGTGAATACTGATGATTCTAGCATCTTACTGGTTATACACACTCCTGCTCTGTCCTGTGTGGAGCCCGTGAGGGTGGAGCACGTGAAGTTGGAGCACGTGAGGGTGGAGCACGTGAGAGTGGAGTACGTGATGGTGGTGCACGTGAGGGTGGTGCACGTGAGGGTGGAGCCCGTAATGGTGGAGGCCGTGAGGGGAGAGCCCGTGAAGGTGGAGCACGTGAGGGTGGAGCACCTGAGGGTGGAACACGTGAGGATGGAACACGTAAGGGGGGAGCCCGTGAGGGGGGAGCACGTGAGGGTGACGCTAGCATTAGCTGGTTCGACAGCTGCTAGCACAGCATAGCGGATCCCACTGAGCCGTAGAAGGCCACACATACCAGCTCTATCAGATTATAGCAGGTCGTGGACACATTCCTCAGCAGCTGGTGAATCTGGACAAAGACTGGACAAAAACTGGACTTTTGTTGGGAGATGGCATAAAGAGCGTGTAGTTGTCAGTCATCTGATCACGTGGAGTGGTGTGGGTCGTCTGATCACGTGGAGTGGTGTGGGTCGTCTGATCACGTGGAGTGGTGTGGGTCGTCTGATCACGTGGAGTGGTGTGGGTCGTTTGATCACGTGGAGTGGTGTGGGTCGTCTGATCACGTGGAGTGGTGTGGGTCGTCTGATCACGTGGAGTAGTGTGGGTCGTTTGATCACGTGGAGTGGTGTGGGTCGTCTGATCACGTGGAGTGGTGTGGGTCGTCTGATCACGTGGAGTGGTGTGGGTCGTTTGATCACGTGGATGCATATTCAAAACTTAATTAAAGGATAGTTAGTATATGTTCTGTCGGAGGTAAGACTCGCCTACAATGCGTTAGGAATACAAGCAAACGATCTTTGTTCATCAGCTCTAAAAATCCTCGTAGTTGAAATCATCAGTGTCAGGATAGTGGATAGATAGTCTTTGAGGACATTCACTTGTGTAGAAGGGAAGTCAGTGTCTGGCCTGAAAGTGTAGATGAGAAGTCAGTGTCTGGCCTGAAAGTGTAGATGGGAAGTCAGTATCTGGCCTGAAACTGTAGATGGGAAGTCAGTGTCTGGCCTGAAAGTAGATGGGAAGTCAGTGTCTGGTCTGAAAGTGTAGATGGGAAGTCAGTGTCTGGCCTGAAAGCGTAGAAGGGAAGTCAGTGTCTGGCCTGAAAGTGTAGAAGGGAAGTCAGTGTCTGGCCTGAAAGCGTAGAAGAGAAGTCAGTGTCTGGCCTGAAAGCGTAGAAGAGAAGTCAGTGTCTGGCCTGAAAGCGTAGAAGAGAAGTCACTGTCTTGCCTGAAAGCTGGAGCAGACCAGAAACATGGATGCGCTGATGTATTTTGTTGTACTTGCGTCCAGCTGCTCTGTCTGGGCCGTATTCAATGAATCTTGGTTTGTTCAGACCTACAGCGCGGACTCACAAGTGACAGGCTCTGCAGCGGCAGGAAGCGCCATCTTGACCGGGGTCAAGATCAACTCTGGTGTGGTAGGCTGCGATAGCCGGGTCAAGAAGGGCAACTGCTCCGCTTTTGGCCCGGACACTAAACTACGGACAATACTTCACGCGTTCATAGATGAAGGTTGGTGGCTGCTCCTCTAGTCCATGTTTTGTTTGTTCTTCCTGTTGTAGAAGCCACTCTTAACTTGTTTACACTGGTTTAGAAGACTCTGTAGAGTCTGTATACTTGTACAACCAGATTTTTTGTAAAATCTAAAAATAACTATTGACATCCAATCTTTTCTTGAATGCAGAAAGTGACCCTGCCTCCATTATTTCATGTTTCGGTGCATTTGTAGCTGTACCTAGTTGTTCTTGTAGGTAGTTGAATTTGAAGAAAAAAACTTGATATTCTAAATTATAATTTAGCGTTGATTATCTTATAAACCTGTATAAATCATCTCAAATTCTTCTCTTTTCTGTTTCCCGGTTCGCTGATTGAACTCTTGACAATGTTTCTTATATGGCGGATCCTATTACATATTTGACTTTACTTTACTTTTATTACATTCATGGGCTAATTTGAGAAGGTTAACCAGAGAAGTCCTGGCTGTAGTGTAATTCGAGGCTCCTCAGTAAGCTTACCATTGTGGGGATTGTACTGCCAACAACCACCTCGTTGGCGAGATTGTTAGGGCTCAACCTGTTTGCAGGAACCACGTAAATTATTGTCGACCAGGGTATGACGGGATATGTAAAAATAACAGAGAAGACATGTTGTATACTCCCCCCCCCCCTTCTCAGAAGACATGTTGTATACTCCCCCCTCCCTTCCGGTAGAAGACATGTTGTGTACCCCACAACCTAGAACGACCCACATGTTGTGTACCCCACAACCTAGAACGACCCACATGTTGTGTACCCCACAACCTAGAACGACCCACATGTTGTGTACCCCACAACCTAGAACGACCCACATGTTGTATACCCCACAACCTAGAACGACCCACATGTTGTATACCCCACAACCTAGAACGACCCACATGTTGTATACCCCACAACCTAGAACGACCCACATGTTGTATACCCCACAACCTAGAACGACCCACATGTTGTACACCCCACAACCTAGAACGACCCACATGTTGTATACCCCACAACCTAGAACGACCCACATGTTGTATACCCCACAACCTAGAACGACCCACATGTTGTATACCCCACAACCTAGAACGACCCACATGTTGTATACCCTACAACCTAGAACGACCCACATGTTGTATACCCCAGAACCTAGAACGACCCACATGTTGTATACCCCACAACCTAGAACGACCCACATGTTGTATACCCCACAACCTAGAACGACCCACATGTTGTATACCCCACAACCTAGAACGACCCACATGTTGTATACCCAACAACCTTGAACGACCCACTGAAACATGAAGTAATCTCCCTAATAAAAACATGTAGACGCCATTCAGATTCCAACCTAAGGGATATAACTGCTTACCCAGCTGGACAATAGATTTGTATGGTTTATTTCCCTTCACATTTTGAGGCATTCCACAAACAAATCCAACTTGTCTTCATATCAACAAGAGATTCTACTCAAAAGCCTAGTTGTTGATATTCACTTGATATTCACTTGATATTCACCGGGACCTCGCAGACTAGCCACAGCAAAGTGACGAGAATCATAAAACGAAGTTAAACGTTAAGCAGAATCTCGGATCGCTGAACTTGTCTTTAAGCACTTTTGTCTACAGTTGTCAGATAAGGCATACTTGACAAGCTGTATACTCGACAAGCTGTATACTTGTCGGGCTGTATACTTGACAGAATATCCAACAGCCATATATGATACTTATCACAACGATATTGTTATCTGACATTAAATTCTAGTCTTGACATTCTATAAGTTTCTCATGTCATGACATAATCAGTTTTGAAAATCATATCCAATCGTTAGACACAAAGGTACTGCTGCATTAGATACACTGATTTATTAGTCACTGATAGGGTACTCAATGGAAGGAGTTGCACTTGAAGGCAATCCAAAGACAGAGACCTCTCAAACTCAGTCAAATATCTCCAAACATTTTTGTTCTGTGACAGGTCTGTCTACTGGTATTGTGACAAACTCTCGCATCACTCACGCCACCCCTGCATCAGCCTACGCCCAGACGCCGCACAGGGCCTGGGAAGGTGATGTGGACCTCCCCCCAGGTGACGGGGACTGTGCCAACATCGATGACATAGCAAAACAGCTGATATTCAATAATCCAGACATCAAGGTACGTATCTGCTCATTGTGGATACTAACCGTATCTGCTGACTGTGGATACTAACCGTATCTGCTGTGGATACTAATCGCATCTGCTGACTGTGGATACTAACTGTATCTGCTGACTTAAGATAGTAACCGTAACTGCTGACTGTGGATACTAACTGTATCTGCTGACTGTGGATACTAACCGTAACTGCTGACTGTGGATACTAACTGTATCTGCTGACTGTGGATACTAACTGTAACTGCTGACTGTGGATACTAACCGTATCTGCTGACTGTGGATACTAACCATATCTGCTGACTGTGGATACTAACTGTATCTGCTGACTTAAGATAGTAACCGTAACTGCTGACTGTGGATACTAACTGTATCTGCTGACTGTGGATACTAACCGTAACTGCTGACTGTGGATACTAACTGTATCTGCTGACTGTGGATACTAACTGTAACTGCTGACTGTGGATACTAACCGTATCTGCTGACTGTGGAAACTAACCGTATCTGCTGACTGTGGATACTAACCGCATCTGCTCATTGTGGATACTAACCGTATCTGCTGACTGTGGATACTAACCGTATCTGCTGACTGGCATCCTGCCTTCCTTCTTGAGTTGATCACCAGAGTTTGGAGTATTGACTGTGTCAACATCATCATGTGTCATCACACAACGCGTCGATGATTAATCATTTTAACAACCATCTGCCCCCCCCCCTGCCCTTTCCAGCCACCCCCACCACACTTCCTTGAGTATTTCATTACCTGAGATGTTCTCAGTGGTGCCAACCCACCATGTGATCCCAAATCATCTCTGTCTGTCTTCTCTGTCTCACTAGCCCTCGATCTGCCCAGATACAATTTGTTCACAAACCTCCAGTTTTATCTTGAAATGTCTAAAACTACCTCACCATCCATTTCTCTTTCTTCAGGACTCAGGCAATCTCTGACCCAAGATCCTTCCAATGTCTGTCTGCTGGTCTCCAGAGCTCTCCTGTCTCAGCCCTCCTTCAATGTCTGCTGGTCTCCAGAGCTCTCCTGTCTCAGCCCTCCTTCAATGTCTGCTGGTCTCCAGAGTTCTCCTGTCTCAACACTCCAATGTCTGTCTGCTGGTCTCCAGAAATATTCTCCACCCCCATTCCCAACACAAGATTGCATGTTGACCATCAGTCCTCTGGTCTCTACTAACATGTCGTACTAAGCCACATCTTTGATCTTTGTCAGGTGGGGTAGCCAGGTCCCTTCCTTCCTGCCTTTTTCCTTCCCTAGCTGCCAGTCAGATACCCATTTACAGCTGGGTCAACTTGAGCTGTCGGTAGCGGGATTTGAACCCCCTACCTTTGCCACAAAAAGCGAGGGCTCTACTACTACAGTAACCTTCCGCTCCGCTCTAAATGATTGATCTTAATGAACGATTGGTCTACCCTGATGATGACCGTTCGATCTGTTAGCTGACGTCACTGTTAGCCAATCAACATGTGCAGCTCACGACTACTGGTTCAACTGTGTTCAACTGTGTTAAACCTGTTCCGTGAGATGTAACCCCAAACAGAAGCTACAACGGCTGGTCAGGTGAAACGTTCTAAACTTAAACCCCGACTCTGCAATGGACAATTGTTTGTTGCGGGCCGCGTTACAGCAGCCTGGTCAAATAGGTGCGAATGTACTCTTCACTGTAGTGCTATAGTAGTGAGCCTTGAGAATACGTTCATGCCTTAGAGTGATGAACAGGTAAATACACCTTCATCAAGAAATCCTGGAATGTGTTAGCAGCCACTGGACACCCGCTCCTAGAGACAGTTAGTTAAGAACGTGGGGCTTGGTACGAGGGGCTTGGTACAAGGGGCTTGGTATGGAGGCTTGGTATGAGGGCTTGGTATGGGGGCTTGGTACAAGGGGCTTGGTATGTGGGCTTGGTATGTGGGCTTGGGCTTGGTATGGGGGCTTGGTATGGGGGATTGGAATGAGGGGCTTGGTATGTGGGATTGGTATGGGGGCTTGGTATGAGGGCTTGGTATGGGTGCTTGGTATGAGGGGCTTGGTATGGGGGCTTGGTATGGGGGCTTGGTATGAGGGGATTGGTATGGGGATTGGTATGGGGGCGTGGTATGGGGGCTTGTTATGAGGGGCTTGGTATGAGGGGCTTGGTATGGGGTCTTGGTATGAGGGGCTTCGTATGTGGGGCTTGGTATGAGGTCTTGGTATGAGGGGCCTGGTATGAGAGCTTGGTGTGAGGGCCTGGTATGAGGGCTTGGTATGAGGGCTTGGTAGCAGACGCTTTGTACGAGTGGCATATAAAACAAGAACCTAGACATCATCTCTGTGTTCAACATGTCATCTCTGTGTTCAACATGTCATCTCTGTGTTCAACATGTCATCTCTGTGTTTAACATGTCATCTCTGTGTTAAACATGTCATCTCTGTGTTCAATATGTCACCTTTGTGTTTAACATGTCATCTCGGTGTTTAACATGTCACCTCTGTGTTTAACATATCATCTCTGTATTTAACATGTCATCTCTGTGTTCAAAATGTCATCTCTGTGTTCAACATGTCACCTCTGTGTTCAACATGTCACCTCTATTTTAGATTTGAATATTTTGGTTGAACCCAGGTCATACTTGGAGGCGGACGGCGATACTTCCTGGACAACTCAACTGTAGATCCAGTTTTGGGTGTAGCAGATTCACACCAGAGACGGGATGGACTCAACTTGATTGAGGTAAGCTGTCCACGATCAAGCTTGCAGGAGGCACAAGCTGCTAGGTCCATCTAAGACCTGTCTTGTAAATCACAGAAAGGTTCTTAATCTAACCTAACGTCTTTATACTGATTTAGAAGACTCTGCAGAGCCTGTGTACAACGAGTTTCTTTTACATTCACTTGATATTAAAAAAGACCTATTCTCATCCAATCTATTCTTTAATACATTAATTTATCCTTCATCCACTACTTACTGTGGCAATGCATTCCAAGTATTCCCTAATCTCTCGCTAAAGAAATATTTCCTAATATCTGATCTGAAACATCGTTTTCAACCCTTCTCTTGGTCATCAATTCTCTTATACAATCTATCCACTAGATGTGCAGTCCTCCCCATGTTTTCTCCCACTCTGTTTTTGTTTTGAAGATGTTTTCTCGTTCTGCTGCATGTATGAAGATGCCACGTGACCCACGTGCCCTTTGTCACATCCTGTGACTGCTAACTTATACTGCTCATTTGATATTTTGATTGTGATATCTTAGCTATTTTTATTTGTTGTTCGTCACTGATGAAGACTTCTTGGTCGTATTGTAAATTAAATGGTTTCTGGGCGATTATCTATATGTGTTTGATCGACATGGCCTTCAGTGGCGCTGACATATCCTACACACTTTCCCCTGTGCCCAACCAATGAGAGATTACATGGACCAAACGAGTGGCCACTAAGGGATGTCCATGCTGGTTACTTGCAAACAACATCACGTCTCTACTGAATGTTCAAGTCCTATCCTAAATCATAACTTTAGCACCATCACAACACAGCATTAGCACCATCACAACACGAGATTAGCGCCATCACAACACGGCATTAGCACCATCACAACATGACATTAGCACCACCACAACACGACATTAGCACCTTCACAACACGGCATTAGCACCACCACAACACAACATTAGCACCTTCGCAACATGGCATTAGCACCACCACAACACGACATTTGCACCTTCACAACACGGCATTAGCACCATTACTAGACTAACACTATCACAACACGACATTAGCACCATCACAACATGGCAGTAGCACCATCACAACACTAATACTATCACAACACGACATTAGCACCATCACAACACGGCATTAGCGCCATCACAACACGACATTAGCACCATCACAACACGGCATTAGCGCCATCACACCACGGCATTAGCACCATCACAATACGGCATTGGCACAGTTGCAGACTATTGGTACCACTTCATTCAGGTCAATGTGGCACTACAGAGATGAGGATTTTTGCTGAGACGTCCTGCATGTAACATGCAATTATTTTCGGAAATGCTGTAAAGGCAATCTTCTTCCTTCTTATTCACAGTCCACACATCCACTTTAGTGGCTTCAACAAAGTCGTGTATGTGGGTGTCTGTTGGTGGCTGTGGGTGGCTGTGTGTGTCTTTGGGTGTCTGTGGGTGTCTGTGGGTGTCTGTGGGTATGTGTAAGTGTATGTGGGTGTATGTGGGTGTCTTTGGGTGTCTGTGGGTGTCTTTTTGTGTCTGTGGGTGTCTTTGGGTGTCTTTAGGTATCTGTGGGTGTTGTGGCTGTCTGTAGGTGTTGTGGATGTCTGTAGGTGTATGTGGGTGTCTGTTGGTGTCTGTAGGTGTATGTGGGTGTCTGTGGGTGTCTGTAGGTGTCTATTGGTGTCTGTGGGTGTCTGTGAGTATATGTGGGTGTCTGTGGGCACTGGTTGTGTTACAATGTGGTCTCGTCCAGCTCGCCGAACACGGGTCTTCACCATCCATGAGACAACTTCCCTAGCCTTTAACTGTCCCCAGCCTACCTGCCAGGCAACAGTTTTGTGTGGTCAGAATTGTCTCTATTAGAAAAGCTGTCTTACTGAACTCTCGAGCCTTCCCTACCTGGTGGACACATCCTAAACTAAAACATGTTTGTCAGTCCAATTAGATACGAATGTCCTTGAGTGCTACAGCAGCAGTAGAATATGACATGAACAATCAGTGAATGATGGACAGCTACAGTAACAAGAGTGGTATCTAGATTATGAGTTGTACAGGCGAATGTTAAGTCTTGACCAGCATCTGGTAATGACATGTTAGTGATACTTCGTCATTAGTCCACGTGTGCCCTCAAGTCGCATCACCTGGATGCAGATGTGCCGATTATGGCATCTTTAATCTCTTTGTATCTCTGGAAAATAGTATTTTAAGTCGTCCATCCCCCTTTCCCTCGGACGACCTCTTTCTTGGAAGCCGGACACACATTTTCTTAAGTTAACAAGAAGTTATTCGTGGAACATTCCAACGTTTCATATAAACACGCGCCTCATATAAACACACCAAATAGGTGGCGGTTGTAAGAAGCTACGTTCTGTAAAAGGACATGCTACTTACTTCATATAAACACACTCTTCATATAAACACACGCCTCATACAAGCATACACCTCATATAAATACACGCCTCATATAAACATACGCCTCATACAAGCACACGCCTCATATAAACACACGCCTGGCATAAACACACGCCTCGCATAAACACACAACGTCCGAGTTAGGTCCTGTTATGGCCAAAATGGTTCCTACTACGACCAAGAGAGGTCCTGCTATGACCAAGAGAGGTCCTGCAAAGATTAAGAGAGGTCCTGCTGTGACTAATAGGACGTCCAATAGAGTTCCTGCTGTAACCAACAGAAATAACTTGACATGACCCAAAAGGACCTTGGGCCCAGCCAACAATTTAACCAGAGAAACGGATTGAGTTTTCTTCGATATCATCATCAAGAAGAGACTGAAGGATGTTGATAACTGAATCAAACTGATCAATAAGTGCCATATTTAACAGCATTTTATGTCTTGAATGTTAGAGTTCTCTTCTACCAGATAAATCACCTGTCTTGTATGCGTTCATGTTTTGTTTCTGTCGTCACCTTTCTTGTATATGTTCATGTTTTGTTTATGTGGTCACCTGTCTTGTATGTGTTCATGTTTTGTTTCTGACCTGGCATGTCTGTGTGTCCATGAACCCTGACCTGTCTGTGTGTCAATGAACCCTGACCTGGCATGTCTGTGTGTCCATGAACCCTGACCTGTCTGTGTGTCAATGAACCCTGACCTGCACGTTCTCTTCCGATTGGTTGCTACAAACACAGGAGTGGGAGAGAGACAAGCTTGCAAGGGGCTACAACTACAGCTACGTGTGGCACAAGTCGCAGCTGGACGCAGTGGATCCAAACAGGACAGACTTCCTGCTAGGTACGTGCCATCTTATTGGAAAAGTTATGTATCGTAAATCACGTCATTTCTTGTGTAAATATGTTCTCTTAGATACTGTAAACATTTGATTCATGTCAGTGAATGTGGTCTAGATATTGGGGAACATTCTATTGTAGGTATTGTTTATTTCTTCCCAAATAACACCTGATGGTAGGTGTGGTACAATAACCTCAGGTCATGTAGGTCTAATAACATCTGATGCCATCTTTCGATCTCTTTGGTGGAGATCTAAGTGGACGTATACAGTTGTTAGCTACCAAAATGCCACCAAGAAGCCACTGTTCAAGTCCACCTATTATCATGCATGCACAAACTCGGACAACCTGATATAAATATGTAACGTGCATTGCCACAAGAGACAGGTGAGTTCAGGTACCAGCCCATCTCTCTCTTGTGTCAGGCAGCTTCTGTCACCTGAAGGTCCGAGAGTTCTATCACATCAGATCCTTGTCTGTTGATCGTCCTACACGTTACCCGAGTCTACATACGTGCGATCGTTGTGGCGAGAATACATTCTTTGTTCACAACTAGCTGCCTCCTAGAATCCACATACCCCCTGTCTGGGCCCAGGTAGATCGTAAGTCTAGGAATTCACAATTTCTATGGGATCATGTGCTCAGCACAGTTCAGCTAGTGGGCAAAAGTTGTGCGGCATCCACAGACACTCCTTCCTAGGCCAACCACCTCTCACGACCCAGTACCTGTCCCTCTCACGACCCAGTACCTGTTCCTCTAACGACCTAGTACCTGTCCCTCTCACGACACAGTACCTGTCCCTCTCACGACCTAGAACCTGTCTTGAGTCCTTAAGTGATGACGTAATCAAGGCTAATACTATTCCCACGTCCCAAGTTGTTGTCGGTGATGAAGTGTAAGCAGCTTTGTTGTACATTTTCGCTACTGTCTCCTCGGGTAGAGCTAGTCAGTTCCCCCTCACGTCGCCAACTTGGGGCGAAATTCAATTGTCCATTATCACCGGTAGAGCGTACAGAAGTTAAGCTAGGAACGCCACCCGTTTGTTACAGACTCATGTACACAGACTCAAGTACACAGACTCATGTACACATACTCAAGTACACAGACTCAAGTACACAGACGCATGTACACAGAACTGTTATAATGTAAGTACGTGTCCTCCTATGAACAAACAAAGCCGTGTCTTCCTATGAACAAACAAAGCCGTGTCTTCCATTTAAAAGCATCATTTATTACTAATGCCAAAAACTAATTTAAAAACGTGCTGTAGACATGAAGACATTAGGTCAAGGGAAAGTCCTGTAGACATGAAGACATTAGGTCAAGGGAAAGTGACCATTGCCAAGTGAATGCATTTGCTATACAATGGTCGATACTCAAGCAGGGTTCTGGGGACGCGCGCCTATCTTTTATCGTGCGTGTTGGGGTGCGTGCAGTGACAGCTTCCGGTGACAAAATGTGACGTGTTTCTGAGTTGTGCTGGCGCGTCACCTGCCGTCTGCATGCTGTTGTCAATCGTCTGTGTGGGCTGTTGTCACTCGTCTGTGTCGGCTGTTGTCACTCGTCTGTGTGGACTGTTGTCACTCGTCTGTGTGGACTGTTGTCACTCGTCTGTGTGGGCTGTTTTCACTCGTCTGTGTGGACTGTTGTCACTCGTCTGTGTGGACTGTTGTCACTCGTCTGTGTGGACTGTTGTCACTCGTCTGTGTGGGCTGTTTTCACTCGTCTGTGTGGGCTGTTTTCAAAGGTGTTGATTAATTAATTTTGATTGATTGATTTACAGATTGATTGAGCTTTTTCCCCTTTGTCTAATCCTCTTGGTCTATTTATTTCTTTGTAATCATTTTTCTTGAAGAAACCCTTTGTAAGAGAATATGGGAAAGTATTTTCAATGTTGACTATTTGGACATGGAACAATTAATTGTTTTGTGTGAGCTCTGTTCTAGAAGATTTATACAGTACAAGTATTATTGTACCTCAACACCTTCAGGACTTGTCCAAGAAAACAACAGCACAAACTTATGTCCAAACCATTAACTGACCTGTGTTTCTGACTAGAAGACGCCATTGACATTTGACGTCAGATGTCATACAGGACAGGTTGAAATAGTTGTGGATGTATAATTGTTGGTCAGAATGGTTTGTGACCATCATATGTTAGGACGGGAATTGGGACTTGGTGATCGTGTATAGCGTGTGACAGGTCTGGGTTCAAACTTGACAGTCTAGTGTCCACTAAATACAATAAGATACAGACAGAATATGACACTTCGTCTAGCGACGTTGGTGAACAACAAAACCAGGGATGGAGTGATACAAAAAATAAAAGGGCAGTTTAATTCATTGTGATTCATGATTAAAACAAGGGGCAGTTTAGATCGTTCTGAATTATGTTAAAAACATGGTAAAATTTAAATCATTGTGATTCATGATTAAAACTATAGGGCAATTTAAATGTTTTTGATTCTAGGATTAGACAATGAAGGTTTATAGAATATGTGTATAGAATATGTTTATAGATTCTCACGTGACTTGATTTGATCTATGATAATCTGGTCAAAGATTTGCAACTGGGGATGGCTTGATGGACACCAACTGTGTATCGCGATAGATAGACGGTGGGTCAGTTACTGGTAATGCAGGCCTGCTCGACCAACCAGCCTGTGATCGTCTCTAGCTTGCTGTAGCTATCCACTCTGTCAACTCGGCTGTTGTCGCCGGCGATGTTGAGAAGTTCAGTAGTGGAAACATTCTGGCCGACTCCGATTGCGAACATCTGGATCCCCTCGTCCTGTGCCTTCTTTGCTTCAGCTGCTGTTACGGTTGTGTCTTGGGAGTTGCCGTCGGTGATGACCAGCCCAACTCGTGGCACGCCGTCCCGGGTAAACTGTGGCGCGAGCTGTTTGTGGGACAGAATTGGGGGGAAGGCAGACAGAAAGAAAACGGTACTTAGTTACAAAAAAGTGTCGGGTCACAATTTGTCATTAGATATACATTTACCGTCTAAAATAGATCGATAACTTGAGGTTTATACGTGGAGCTTATCGATTGTATTGATAAACTGACAGGGCGGATGATGGATGCCCTCAATCTGAGGTTGGTACAAGTAATGGCGAAGTCATTTAGTGTGTCAGACTATGAGAAGACGTTTGTTAGTGTGGATTGAAGTACAACTGTTGAGGCACTATGGGATACCAGATAAGTTCACAACCTTCAAACAGAATATGTACGGGATACAGTTAGTAAAGTGGTACACGGAGGAGCACTGACTGACAGCTTAGGTGTGCAAACAGGGGTGAGACAGGGATGTCTGCGCTCTAGCCCATCCTGTTCTTGTGGTCTATAGATCGGATAATGAAGACATCAGTCGAGGGCAACAGAATTGGTTTTCAGTGAACACTTGGAGGACTTGGAGCTACAAGGCGAAACTAAGAAACTAAAGGAGAGAAAAGCACCAGGGACAGATGGTATCACAAATGAATTCCATAAACACCTTGGTTCCATAAGCAAGAGGTTCCTCCTTGGAAAATTTAACCAAAGCTGGCACGAGGGTAAATAAAAGACTCACCTGGAATCTTGAGACCAACTCGCTACTCGCCTCAACTCAAACAGGATACAGGCGGCACAGAGGACCAATTAACATATCTAACACAGGACATAGAAAATGCCTTTCAAGAGGAAAAAAAAGTGCTAGCCATCTTCTTTGATTTCTCCTGTGCCTTCGACACTGTCTGAGAGAAGGCCTCAAGCTGAAAATCCTCAAAGCAGGAGTTACCGACAATATGTTCTTTTGGATTAAAAGTTACGTCATCCAAAGATCTGACAGGGTTAAATTGGACAACTTTACTAGCAAGTCAGTAATGGCTGAGAGAGGAAGTGCCACAGGGAAGTGTAATAGTGCCTACTCTCTTCTTGATATATATAAAAGACATCACTAAATGCTGCCATTAGTATGTATCAAACAGCTTACACGCAGATGACTTTGCTTTATGGACAGCCACAGAACATGCAACAACAGCCTCCTACTTGCTCCAAAACTTTGCTTTACGGACATCCACAGAACACACAACAATAGCCTCCTACTTGCTCCAAAAGACAGTAGAGAAGGTGGAGAACTGGACAAAAGAGTGGGTACTGAAAATAAACCACACCAAAACCTCCACCACTCTCTTTCAAATCTCCCCCAAAAAGGAAACAATTACAATAAAGATAGGAAACCAACAAATACTCCAGTTGGACACACCCACATTTTTTGGAGTCACATTTGACTCAAAGACTTTCCTGGAAGTCAAATATAGAGAAAATCCAGACAAGGGCCATTAAAAGACTCTCACTGATGAAAAAACTGGCTGGTACATCGTGGAGGGCCAACAAAAAAATCCTCAAGCAATTCTACACTGGTGCAATCAGACCAATCATGTAATATGCCTCTAGCACTTGGTCAACAGCGGCCAAAATAAATACAGGAAAACTAGACCGAGTTGACAATATTGGGTCTCAGAATTACCCTTGGGGCATTGAAAAGCACTCCAGTTACAGAGTTGGAAAAAACAGCAAATATTGAGGCCCTTGAATTAAGGAGAAAATATAAATCCCTTACTCAGTTTGAAAAACTAAAGAGGTTACCTGATCATCCTCTGCACCAGAAGTTCCAAGAGAGAACAAAAAACAGACTACTAAGGAAAGCCCCAACCGTCTGGCCAGAGAAATCCACAGAAAACACGCAGACATCCTCAAAGCTGAAACCAAAAAGTGTGAAGCACTCATTCCATACCCTGGACACGGAGCTAGGACCGGTCAAAAATAATCTTGGAGGTTCCAGGGTTAACGAAGAAAAGTGAGCAGTCGGCAACAGAGCAAAACATCTACGTTCTACAGGACCTCAAGAGACAGTACCCTAGCAACTCTTGGACACACGTTCTACAGGACCTCAAGAGACGGTACCCTAGCAACTCTTGGACACACGTTCTACAGGACCTCAAGAGACAGTACCCTAGCAACTCTTGGACACACGTTCTACAGGACCTCAAGAGACGGTACCCTAGCAACTCTTGGACACACGTTCTACAGGAGCTCAAGAGACAGTACCCTAGCAACTCCTGGACACGTTCTACAGGACCTCAAGAGACAGTACCCTAGCAACTCTTGGACACACGTTCTACAGGAGCTCAAGAGACAGTACCCTAGCAACTCTTGGACCCACGTTCTACAGGAGCTCAAGAGACAGTACCCTAGCAACTCCTGGACACGTTCTACAGGAGCTCAAGAGACAGTACCCTAGCAACTCTTGGACACACGTTCTACAGGAGCTCAAGAGACAGTTCCCTAGCAACTCTTGGACACACGTTCTGCAGGACCTCAAGAGACAGTTCCCTAGCAACTCTTGGACACACGTTCTGCAGGACCTCAAGAGACAGTTCCCTAGCAACTCTTGGACACGTGTACACAGATGGATCTGCCTCGGTGAGCGATAAAAGGAGAGGCAATGGAATCTACATCGAACACTCTAATGGTGACATAGAAAATCACTCCATACCAGCAGGAGAGACCTGTACCAATTTCAGAGCTGAAGCAAGAGATGTTCATGCAGTAACAGATTGTTATCAGCCAAAACATAAATACAAGAAAAACTGTCATTCTAACAGACTCCAGGATTGTACTCCAAGCCATCGCAAGCCACAAACAAGATAGACACTCACATGAAATAAAATACAACATAGGATTGCTGTCTAAAAAAACCGATTTAGTCCTACAATGACTTCCTGCCCACTGTGGGATCCCTGGAAACGAGAAAGCAGATGGGCTCGGAAAAGGCGGAAGTGGCGGCACGCAGTCTCTCCATCCACAGAGCTATAAAGAAGCAAAGACACTCATCACACGATTCATGAGGACAGAATGGAGAGTCCAGAACAAAGAATGCAAGCCAGAAAATGGAAGCATAGACAAACTTGGCAGAGATGGGCAGACAAAGATCTTCAGACTCAGAACAGGACATTGCAGACTCAAGGCCCACCTCCACAGAATGGGTCTCAGAGACACCGCCACGTGCGATTGTGGAGCACCCGAGCAAACACCAGAACATATTCTGCAAGAATGCCCTTTCTATGCAGACCAAGAGGCAGTCTGGCCTGGGTGAGTGACCATGCTCGAAAAGTTGTGGGGGACCGGCGAAGACCTGAAACACGCAGTCTCCTTCGTGAACCTCACTGGACTAGAAGCACAGCATCAGCTGATCGATGAAGGAGGAGGACCTGGACAACACAGATGATCTGGTACTGCTGACATACAGTCATAGACGGCTGAGACCTTTAGGCTGACCAACATCAGGAGCCATGTACAAGAGATCGTAGGGCCAGGCCAGGAGCCGTTTCGGTTCATCACAAGGGCATCAGATGCAAACCGTAGACATACTCATGACGTCAGCCAGTCTACTTGACCCAGGTCTCAACGTCATCCAGTCTACTCGACTTTCTCCAGGTCTTTAACGTCAACCAGTTTATTCGACTACCTCCAGGTCTTTAACGTCATCCAGTCTACTCGACTTTCTCCAGATCTTTAACGTCATCCAGTCTACTCGACTTTCTCCAGGTCTTTAACGTCATCCAGTCTACTCGACTTTCTCCAGGTCTTTAACGTCATCCAGTCTACTCGACTTTCTCCAGATCTTTAACGTCATCCAGTCTACTCGACTTTCTCCAGGTCTTTAACGTCATCCAGTTTACTCGACTTTCTCCAGGTCTTTAACGTCATCAAGTCTACTCGACGTTCTCCAGGTCTTTAACGTCATCCAGTCTACTCGACTTTCTCCAGGTCTTTAACGTCATCCAGTCTACTCGACTTTCTCCAGGTCTTTAACGTCATCCAGTCTACTCGACTTTCTCCAGGTCTTTAACGTCATCCAGTCTACTCGACTTTCTCCAGGTCTTTAACGTCATCCAATCTACTCGACTTTCTCCAGGTCTTTAACGTCATCCAGTCTACTCGACTTTTTCCAGGTCTCAACATCAGCCAGTCTGCTCGACTTGCTCGAAAATTTATTTTGAACGATAAATCAAAGAAATGAAAGAATCACAGATCAAACACGGCCTAATCGTTTGTACGGCAGCAGTCCAAGCCAGGACGTGCAATACACGCCTGAGTAATCGAATATAGTTGCATGTTGGTACTCACAGGAAATGAACATTCATGAAACGATACATGTTAGAAACATCTTTGTCTCATACAAATCATTGTCTATAATAATTGTAAAGGTTTACTGAATACAGCTACTGTCGTTGTGGAGGAGGTGTAAGAAAGGCGATTTCGCTATTTCTTTGTTCTCTCGACTTCCCTAACTTGAATAGAGTCATGTACCAATATATAGTTGGTTAGCTACAGTAAGACCCGGTTAGTTTGATAACCTGGTTTAGTGTTCCCTGATAGCAAATCGCATGCGCATCTGCGCTTCTTGGACCTTCAGTCAACCAAACCATGGCGTCAACATCTGCGCTTCTTGGACCTTCAGTCAACCAAATCATGGCGTCAACGTCAGCGCTTCTTGGACCTTCAGTCAACCAAACCATGGCGTCAACATCTGCTCTGATTGGACGCTCAGTCAACCAGTACATGACATATTTAAGTCAAATAACCAGCACACTATTCCGTCAAGGTCAGTTGCATAAGACATCAACACAAGAACGGCGGTCAGAGAGTAAAGACCCCGCCAAAGCTAGTATCTCTGACATAACTCTCACCCCCCCCCCCTCCGTCCCCACCTTCCCACTAACCTGGTAGTCCCGCATAAACGCAATCCCCTTTCCTGTCGCTGTGTAATCCGTGGCCCTGTGTGGTACCTGACTGACAGCTTGTATCACTTCCTCTCCGCTGGAGTATGTGGTCAGGTTGAAGGCGTCTTGTGGATGAACACCTCTTGAATAGATCACACAAATGTTCAGTTACAGAAAGTTGGATTCCCTCAAATCTTCAGACTAAACAAATACAATAGTAATAATAATAATAATACGATATTAATAATAATAGTAGATGATCAAGGCCTTTGGAAATGGTTAGGCATCGACTAACAGGCTCAATATGGAGTCATGTTATGTTTTATATGCTCAACTAAACTGATATTACTGCACTTTAATGGTGACCTATAGGTGTGATGCCTCCTTCAGCAGAATGCAAATGGTCTTACTGACGAAGGCACAACGCTTTCCACCCCAAACCGCAGTCAGATAGGTGATATCTGGACGTGTTAACCAGTGTTTCGATGCATGTGTGCGTCTGCATGTATATATACTAGTCAGGGCGATCTAAGAGGCCACCCAACCAAAGTGCAATAGAAGGGCCTCACCCTGAAGGCGCATATGAAAGCTGTGTAGAAGTGTGATTGTTGGGTAGAGTAACAAACTCACATCAAGTCCACCAACAGATAACCCACATCAAGTCCACCAACAGATAACCCACATCAAGTCCACCAACAGATAACCCACATCAAGTCCACCAACACATAACCCACATCAAGTCCACCAACACATCACCCACAAGTTCACCAACACATAACCTATCAACACATAACCCACCAACACATAACCCACCAACACATAACCCATCAACACATAACCCACCAGCACATAACTCACAAGTCCACCAATACATAACCAACCAACAAATAACCCACAAGTCCACCAACACATAATCCCCCATAACATAACCCACCAACACATAACCCACCAATACATAAGCCACCAATACATAAGCCACCAACACATAACCAACAAGTCCACCAACACATAACCCACCAATACATAACCCACCAATACATAACTCACCACCACATAACCCACCAACACATAGCCCACAAACACATAATCCACAAGTCCACCATCACATAACCCACAAGTCCTCCAACACATATACCACCAACACATAACCCACCAACACATACCCATGAACACATAACTTACCAACAAAAAACTCACACGTCCACCAACCCATAACCCACCAACACATAACCTAGAAGTCCATCAAAAGAAAACTCACCAACACATAACCCACCAAAATATAACCCACAAGTCCACCAACCCATAACCCAATAACACATAACCTAGAAGTCCATCACCACATAATCCACCAACACATAACGCACCAACACATAACGCACCAACACATAACGCACCAACACATAACCCACCAACACATACCCATCAACAAACCCACCAACAAAAAACCCACAAGTCCACCAACACATAACCCACCAACACATAACCCATCAACACATAACCCACCAACACATAACCCACCAACACATACCCATCAGCACATAACCAACCAACAAAAAACCCACCAACACATAATCCACCAACACATAACCCACCAACACATAACCCACCAACACATAACCCACCAACACATACCCATCAATAAATAACCCACAAGTCCACCAACACATAATCCACCAACACATAATCCACCAACAATAACCCACCAACATATAACCCCCCAACACATAATCCACCAACACATAATCTACCAACAATAACCCATCAACAATAACCCACCAACACATAACCCACCAACACATAACCCACCAACACATAACCCACCAACACATAACCGACCAACACATAACCCACCAACACATAACCCACCAACACATACCCATCAGCACATAACCAACCAACAAAAAACCCACCAACACATAATCCACCAACACATAACCCACCAACACATAATCCACCAACACATAACCCACAAACACATACCCATCAATAAATAACCCACCAACACATAATCCACCAACACATAATCCACCAACACATAATCCACCAACACATAATACACCAACACATAATACACCAACAATAATCCACCAACACATAATCCACCAACACATAATCCACCAATAATAACCCACCAACACATAACCCACCAACAATAACCGACCAACACATAACCCACCAACACATAATCCACAAGTCAATGTGCCTATGCACTCTGACATCCAGGTTTCGCACCAGTAGTCCAATACAAGCAGTGATCCTGACCACTCCCACCCCGCTCCCTCCTGTAAGGACCACACATACCTGACACAAATGTTTTTTAGACTTCCTGCAAACAACCAAGCAGTGATCCTGACTTACCGGCCGTACGTGATGATGGACACCCTCACATTATCTTGGTTGATGAGAAAGTTCTCGAGGAAGTCCTGGATGAATTCTTTTCCCTTTATGAAATCGTCTGGGTGGATGGAACTGGACGAGTCTAACACGATGCCTAGCTCCATCTTACTTTTACAATAGGAGCAGGGCGGTTTAGTTACGGACTGCGCAGTCGTTGAGCCGAGAATCTACATGTTGGAATATATAACACACCGTCACATTCCAGGACATACAACACTTGGGGACATGTTGGAATATATGGCATACTGTCACATTCCAGGACATACAACACTTGGGGACATGTTGACATTTGGGGTACTTTATGAAATGTAGGAATAAAGCACACTCTTATGATTTGCTACAGTATATCCCTGCAGTAACCAGCCAGTCAAGCCAATTATTAAGAATAATATTCGGCAAATCTGAAGGAACAGGTGGGCGACGGGAACAACAGGTGGGCGACGGGAACAACAGGTGGGCGACGGGAACAACAGGTCGTAGTGTATTTAGCGAAATGTCACAGCCAAAAAGTAACGATGACATAAACTACATAGAAGAGATCAAAGTCCCATCTTTCAGTTCCGAACAGGACACACCAGAGTCAATAGCCACTTGAACCGCATCAATCCCCAGCACCTGCCCTTATGCAGACATTGCTCTCATCCTGATGAAACAGTTCGACACCTACTCATTTAGTGCAAGGCGCTTGCGGACGTGAGGAAAAGATTCTTACAAGCACTGCCGACAATTACCAACACACTGTACGGAGCAGTGAAACAGCTGAAGAAGACCTGTATCTATATCAGAATGGCATTGGGCTGTCAACAGCAGGCTTGCTCAGGAGTTATCGGATAACAGAAACAACAACTGCATATGGCACTCTATGTAACGTGGCTGTACTATTCAAATGTCAGACCATCACATCCTCCTCTTCCAAATTTGATCGACCACCATCTGATATGTTTCTCCGCGTCTACCAATACCAATGTTTTCAACCATAATCTACACCTAGAGGATGTCACACAAGCTCCACGCGATGGTATGCCGGGGATCAATTATGTTTACCTAATACGCCCCAATGTAGTCCAGGATACCTGACATACCGTCGGTTGTAATCGAACACATAACAACATTGTTTCCAGCGTTTTCAATGCCTGGAGATTTTACCTTCACCAGACATTTGTCAAACAGTTCCGCTGTAAGTTGTGATAGTGTCTTCCCACCCTTCTGAATGACGTTTGCGGTGATAGTGTCTTCCATCCCGCCTGAATGACGTCTATGCTGATAGTGTCTTCTCTCCCGTCTGAATGACGTCTGTGGATATAGTGTCTTCCCTCCCGTCTTGACGACGTCTGTGTTGATAGTATCTTCCCTCCAGTCGTGATGCCATCTGTGGTGATAGTGTCTTCCCTCCCGTCTGAATGACGTCTGTGGATATAGTGTCTTCCCTCCCGTCTTGACGACGTCTGTGTTGATAGTATCTTCCCTCCAGTCGTGATGCCATCTGTGGTGATAGTGTCTTCCCTCCCGTCTGAATGACGTCTGTGGATATAGTGTCTTCCCTCCCGTCTTGACGACGTCTGTGTTGATAGTATCTTCCCTCCAGTCGTGATGCCATCTGTGGTGATAGTGTCTTCCCTCTCGTCTTGATGACGTCTCTGGTGATAGTCCCACCTCCGCCTGAATGACGTCTGGGGTGATAGTCTCACCTTCCTCTTGAATGACGTCTGTGTTGATTTCATCCTAGGACATTTCCTTATTTTAAAACTTTGTTCGCAAGCAACACCTCATCCATTGCCATCTCCGGCATTGTCCCACTCTGTTGGTCAGGGTGCTGCTAACTGCATCTTTTCATGTGAAGAGGTAGGTGTAATACTTCTTGTACTATTCAGCATATTCGGGCGTCCAAGCAGATTCACCGAGATTGTCAAACAATGCCACGAGGGTATGAATGCTCGTGTGCTGAGTGACAGGGAAACGTCAAATGCCTTTCCTGTGTCAAATGACGTTAAGCAGGGATGTGTTCTACCCCCCCCCCCTTTTCAGCATAATATTTACTGCTCAGTGCTAGCTCTCAGGGGGGATCAAGATGCTGAGCAGCGCATGAGCTGCAGTGGTCAGCGACCCATAACTGACTGCTAGCGTCAGGGCCAGCGAACCAGAGCTGCCAAGACCCTTCTACACCCCCACGCGGTGATCCTGGATAACAGGCTGCAGCACGGCAGACTGGCTAAGTAGAAGGGATCGAAGGGAGAATGCTAACCCGGTACTAAAAAAAATGCTTGCAGAAGACGGATGTGTTGGACCGAAAGGTGCAAATATCGCAGTCAAGCTGTAAACTACGATACAACGCATTCCGTTCTCTGGACTACATTCTGCTACTCAAGCCCTTTCAGGGTTTGGTAGTGGGAGATTGAGAACGAACGAAGCCAAGCCAAGCTCTCAGGGTTGTACCCAAAACGGAGTGGAAATTAAATACAAAACTGGCGGGAAACCCTTCAATCACAGACGACTGCAAGCTCACACCATAGTAATGGACACAACCATCTTACATTTGCTTTATGCTGATAGTACAGAAAGAGACAAACAGACATATGTGGACAAGCTCTCTACAGCCTGCGACATGTTCGGTTGTACAATGAATACAAGAAAACCGAAGTCATATTTCAGCCTACACGAGTGACGCATGTCGCGAGACAAGAACAAGCGCCTCGAATCAGTAGACAGTTTCACCTACCTTGCTAGCACTCGCTGCAGGAAACTACTATTGACTGCGAGGTCAGTCACAGAATCTCCACGGCCAGTGCTGCCTTTGGGAGGCTGCGCATCAGTGTCAGAAATCGAAGGGGTGTTAGACTATATACGAAACTCAGTCTACCAGGCCGTAGTGCTCCCCACCCTTCTGTGTGCCAGTGAGACGTGGACTGTGTACAGCAGGCATGCTAGGACAGTTAACCACTTCCATACAAGGGCCTCCGTAGATTGTTCAAAATAAAGTGGCAGGATAGGGTACCAGTCACCGAGATCTTCATGAAGGTAAAAATGCCGAGCATCCACACACTGTTGCAGAAGACCCAGATCAGATGGACCGGCCACATCGTGCGCATGCCAGACAACCGCATCCCAAAACAACTAATCTATGGTGAGCTGAAAGATGGCCTGCGTCAAGTCGGTGGCCAAGAGAAGCGTTTCATAGACTCCCTCAAAGAATCTCTGACACGCTTCAGCATCGATGCAATCGCATAGGACCGCACAGGACCGCAATGCGTAGAACCACCACCAGAGGCGCCTCCATCGCTGAGAGACGCCAGGCCTCCGAAGCACAGAAAAAACGAACTTTCCGAAAGGACAAAACAACTGACACTGACATGTCCAGACAAAACAACTGACACTGACATGTCCAGACAAAACAACTGACACTGACATGTCCAGACAAAACAACTGACACGTCCAGACAAAACAACTGACACTGACATGTCCAGACAAAACAACTGACACTCACATGTCCAGACAAAACAACTGACACTGACATGTCCAGACAAAACAACTGACACTGACAGGTCCAGACAAAACAATTGACACTCACATGTCGAGACAATTCAACTGACACTCACATGTCGAGACAATACAACTGACACTCACATGTCCAGACAAAACAAATGACACTGGCATGTCCAGACAAAACAACTAACACTAACATGTCCAGACAAAACAACTGACACTCACATGTCCAGATAAAACAACTGACACTGACATGTCCAGACAAAACAACTGACACTGGCATGTCCAGACAAAACAACTGACAATCACATGTCCAGACAAAACAACTGACTTTCACATGTCCAGACAAAACAACTGACACTGGCATGTCCAGACAAAACAACTGACAATCACATGTCCAGACAAAACAACTGACAAAGACATGTACAGACAAAACAACTGACACTCACATGTCCAGACAAAACAACTGACACTGACATGTCCAGACAAAACAACTAACACTCCCCAACTCTGACTTGAAATGCTAAATACGTGGAAGGGGTTTCCGTGCCAGAATTCGACCATACCTCCAGCTCCGAACTCACCGGTGAGGTGCTGCACAACATGTCTGACTGCTGTTGTCCTCATAGCTTGCGATTGACGGCTATTATTATTGTTAAGCACATTAACATCAATATAATATAATACCAACACATTAACACAAGCATATTAACATCAAAATGTTAACAAATAATTGCATTTCATCAGACCAGCCACGGGATAGAGAGAATGGTGAGAAACTTGCCGAAGAAACAAAGTGAATGTGTGCTGTATGTAGAACGTAACAGTTACGTAGAGCATGTGTATTATATATAGAACGTGACAGTTACGTAGAGCATGTGTATTATATGTAGAACGTGACAGTTACGTAGAGCATGTATATTATATATAGAACGTAACAGTTACGTAGAGCATGTGTATTATATGTAGAACGTGACAGTTACGTAGAGCATGTGTATTATATGTGGAACGTGACAGTTACGTAGAGCATGTGTATTATATGTAGAACGTGACAGTTACGTAGAGCATGTGTATTATATTTAGAACGTGACAGTCACGTAGAGTATTGTGCTGTATGTAGAACGTCCCAGTCACGTAGAGTATGTGTGATGTATGTAGAACGTCCCAGTCATGTAGAGCAAGTGTATTGTATGTAGAACGTCCCAGTCACGTAGAGTATGTGTGTTGTATGTATAACATCCCAGTCACGTAGAGTATGTGTGTTGTATGTAGAACGTCACGTAGAGTATGTGTGTTGCATGTATAACGTCCCAGTCACGTAGAGTATGTGTGTTGCATGTATAACGTCCCAGTCACGTAGAGTATGTGTGTTGCATGTATAACGTCCCAGTCACGTGGAGTATGTGTGCTGTATGTGTGTTGTATGTAGAACGTCACGTAGAGTATATGTGTTGTATGTAGAACGCCACGTAGAGTATGTGTGTTGTATGTATAACGTCACGTAAAGTATGTGTGTTGTATGTATAACGTCCCAGTCACGTAGAATATGTGTGTTGTATGTAGAACGTCCCAGTCACGTAGAGTATGTGTGCTGTATGTAGAACGTCACGGTCAGATTGTTTCTGTTGGACACTTACGTGAGCACAGGCCCAGACTATGACGGCAAGTATCATGTTGGAAGGTAGAGGAAGTTCTGACTGCTAGGGATGAAAATCTTCTCTGGAGTAGACTCTCAGTGATTTATCAGGAGCGTGACAAACTTCTCTGCAACTCGGTATTTATATGTTTTCTCAATTTTGTTTTTATGACGTAATTGTTGGTTAATTAATAGGAAATAATTCTAATGACACACATCAAATGCCCAAGATTGCCTCCACGAGAGAGTTGCCCGGGACCACTCATAAGCTTTAATTAGTTGGGAATTATGTTCACATTAATTATGGGATGGAATATAGTCAAAATGGAGACCAGCGGATACGACAACACGAAATCGGTTTTAATCCTATAATAGAAGTATGCGAGTACTGACGGTCGAAACAATTATCTCTCCTTCAAGTCAACACATCAGTCACAGCCCACAATCTCTCCATCAAGTCAACACATCAGTCAAACAGCCCACAATCTCTCCATCAAGTCAACACACACATCAGTAAAACAGCCCACAATCTCTCCATCAAGTCAACACATCAGTCAAACAGCCTACAATCTCTCCATCAAGTCAACACATCAGTCAAACAGCCCACAATCTCTCCATCAAGTCAGCACACACATCAGCCAAACAGCCCACAATCTCTCCATCAAGTCAACACATCAGTCAGCCTACAATTTCTCCATCAAGTCAACACACACACATCAGTCAAACAGCCCACAATCTCTCCTTCAAGCCAACACATCAGTCAAACAGCCCACAATCTCTCCATCAAGTCAGCACACACATCAGCCAAACAGCCCACAATCTCTCCATCAAGTCAACACATCAGTCAGCCCACAATTTCTCCATAAAGTTAACACACACATCAGTCAAACAGACCATAATCTCTCCATCAAGTCAACACACACATTAGTCAAACAGCAAGCACACAATCTCTCAATTCAAGTCAAGACATCAGTCACACAGCCCACAATCATTCCATCACGTCAACACATCAGTCAAACAGCCCACAATCTCTCCATCAAATTAACACACACATCAGTCAAACAGCCCACAATCTCTTCATCAAGTCAACACATACGGTCAAACAGCCCACAATCTCTCCATCAAGTCAACACACACATCAGTCAAACAATCCACAATCTCTCCATCAAGTCAACACATCAGTCAAACAGCCCACAATCTCTCCATAGAGTAAACACATCAGTCAAACAGCCCACAATCTCTCCATCAAGTTAACACACACTTCAGTCAAACAGCCCACAATCTCTCCATCAAGTCAACACATCAGTCAAACAGCCCACAATCTCTCCATCAAGTCAACACATCAGTTAGCCTACAATTTCACCATCAAGTCAACACATCAGTCAAACAGCCCACAATCTCTCCATCAAGTCAACACACACATCAGTCAAACAGCCCACAATCTCTCCTTCAAGCCAACACATCAGTCAAACAGCCCACAATCTCTCCATCAAGTCAGCACACACATCAGCCAAACAGCCCACAATCTCTCCATCAAGTCAACACATCAGTCAGCCCACAATTTCTCCATCAAGTTAACACACACATCAGTCAAACAGACCATAATCTCTCCATCAAGTCAACACACACATCAGTCAAACAGCAAGCACACAATCTTTCAATTCAAGTCAAGACATCAGTCACACAGCCCACAATCATTCCATCACGTCAACACATCAGTCAAACAGACCACAATCTCTCCTTCAAATTAACACACACATCAGTCAAACAGCCCACAATCTCTTCATCAAGTCAACACATATGGTCAAACAGCCCACGATCTCTCCATCAAATCAACACATACGGTCAAACAGCCCACAATCTCTCCATCAAGTGCACACACACATCATTCAAACAATCCACAATCTCTCCATAGAGTCAACACATCAGTCAAACAGTCCACAATCTCTCCATCAAGTTAACACACACTTCAGTCAAACAGCCCACAATCTCTCCATCAAGTCAACACATCAGTCAAACAGCCCACAATCTATCCATCAAGTCAACACACACATCAGTCAAACAGCCCACAATCTCTCCATCAAGTCAACACATCAGTAAAACAGCCCACAATCTCTCCATCAAGTCAACACATCAGTCAAACAGCCCACAATCTATCCATCAAGTCAACACATCAGTAAAACAGCCCACAATCTATCCATCAAGTCAACACATCAGTAAAACAGCCCACAATCTCTTCAAGTCAAGACACACATCAGTCACACAGCCCACAGTCTCTCCATCAAGTCAACACATCAGTAAAACAGCCCACAATCACAATTGTGTGAGTGGTGGAGGTGGGGGGGGGGGAGGTTTGGTTTGGTTGTGTGTTTGTGTGAGTGGTGGAGGTGGGGGGGGGGAGGTTTGTTTTGTTGTGTGTTTATGTGAGTGGTGGAGGTTTGGGGGGAAGGGGAGGGTTGGTTTGGTTGTGTGTTTGTGTGAATGGTGGGGGATGGGGGTGATAGGTTTGGGTTGGTTGTGTGTTTGTGTGAGTGGTTGAGGTTGGGGGGGGGGGGAGAATTTGGTTTTGGTTGTGTGTTTGTGTGAGTGGTGGAGGTGGGAAGGAGGTTTGTGAGTGGTGGAGGTGGGAGGGAGGTTTGTTTGGTTGTGTGTTTATGTGAGTGGTGGAGGTGGGGCGGGGGGGGGGAGGTTTGGTTTGATTGTGTGTTTGTGTGAGTGGTGGAGGTGGGGGGGGGGGGGAGGTTTGGTTTGATTGTGTGTTTGTGTGAATGGTGGAGGTGTGGGGGATGGGGGTGATAGGTTTGGGTTGGTTGTGTGTTTGTGTTTGTGTGAGTGGTTGAGGTTGGGGGGGGGGGGAATTTGGTTTTGGTTGTGTGTTTGTGTGAGTGGTGGAGGTGGGAGGGAGGTTTGGTTTGGTTGTGTGTTTGTGTGAGTGGTGGAGGTTGGGGGGAGGTTGGGTTTGGTTGTGTGTTTGTGTGAGTAGTGGAGGTGGGAGTGAGGTTTGGTTTGGTTGTGTGTTTGTGTTAGTGGTGGAGGTGGGGGGGGGGAGGTTTGGTTTAGTTGTGTGTTTGTGTGAGTGGTTTAGGTTGGGGGGGGGGGGGGAAGGTTTGGTTTGGTTGTGTGTTTGTGTGAGAGGTGGAGATTGGGGGGGGGGAGGTTTGGTTTGGTTGTGTGTTTGTGTGAGTGGTGGAGGTTGGGGGGGGGGAAGGTTTGTTTTGTTGTGTGTTTGTGTGAGTGGTGGAGGTGGGGGTGAGGTTTGGTTTGGTTGTGTGTTTGTGTGAGTGGTGTAGTGGGCGGAGGTTTGGTTTGGTTGTGTGTTTGTGTGAGTGGTGGAGGTTGGGGGGGGGGGGGGGGGGGGAAGGTTTGTTTTGTTGTGTGTTTGTGTGAGTGGTGGAGGTGGGGGTGAGGTTTAGTTTGGTTGTGTGTTTGTGTGAGTGGTGGAGGTGGGAGGGAGGTTTGGTTTGGTTGTGTGTCTGTGTGAGTGGTGGAGGTTTTTTTTTGGGGGGGATAAGTTTGGTTTGGTTGTGTTTTTGTGTTTGTGTGAGTGGTGGAGGTGGGGTGGGGGGGATGGGAGGTTATGGTTTGGTTGTGTGTTTGTGTGAGTATTTGAGGTTGGGGGGGGGGGGGGGGGTTATGGTTTGGTTGTGTGTTTGTGTGAGTGGTGGAGGTGGGGAGGGGGGGAGGTTTGTTTTGGTTGTGTGTTTGTGTGAGTGGTGGAGGTGGGGAGGGGGGGAGGTTTGGTTTGGTTGTGTGTTTGTGTTAGTGGTGGAGGTGGGAGGGAGGTTTGGTTTGGTTGTGTGTTTGTGTTAGTGGTGGAGGTGGGAGGGCGGTTTGTTTTGGTTGTGTGTTTGTGTGAGTGGTGGAGGTGGGGAGGGGGGGAGGTTTGGTTTGGTTGTGTGTTTGTGTTAGTGGTGGAGGTGGGAGGGAGGTTTGGTTTGGTTTGGTTGTGTGTTTGTGTGAGTGGTGGATGTGGGGGGGGGAGGTTTTGTTTAGTTTTGTGTTTGTGTGAGTGGTGGGGGGGGGGGACGGTTTGTTTTGTTGTGTGTTTGTGTGAGAGGTGGAGGTTGAGGGGGGGGGGAGGTTTGGTTTGATTGTGTGTTTGTGTGAGAGGTGGAGGTTTGGGGGGGGGGGAGATTTGGTTTGGTTGTGTGTTTGTGTGAGTGGTGGAGGTGGGGGTGAGGTTTGGTTTGGTTGTGTTAGTGGTGGAGGTGGGGGGGGGGGGAGGTTTGGTTTAGTTGTGTGTTTGTGTGAGTGGTGGAGGTTGGGGGGGGGGGAAGGTTTGTTTTGTTGTGTGTTTGTGTGAGTGGTGGAGGTGGGGGTGAGGTTTGGTTTGGTTGTGTGTTTGTGTGAGTGGTGGAGGTTGGGGGGGGGGGGAGGTTTGTTTTGTTGTGTGTTTGTGTGAGTAGTTGAGGTGGGAGTGAGGTTTGGTTTGGTTGTGTGTTTGTGTGAGGGGTGGAGGTGGGGGGGGGGGGGAGGTTTTGTTTGGTTGTGTGTTTCTGTGAGTGGTGGAGGTGGGGGGGGGGGGGGGAGGTTTGTTTTGTTGTGTGTTTGTGTGAGTGGTTGAGGTGGGGGGGAGGTTTGTTTTGTTGTGTGTTTGTGTGAGTGGTGGAGGTGGGGGGGAGGTTTGGTTTGGTTGTGTGTTTGTGTGAGTGGTGGAGGTTGGGGGGGGCGGAAGGTTTGTTTTGTTGTGTGTTTGTGTGAGTGGTGGAGGTGGGGGGGAGGTTTGGTTTGGTTGTGTGTTTGTGTGAGTGGTGGAGGTGGGGGGGGGGGAGGTTTGTTTTGTTGTGTGTTTGTGTGAGTGGTGGAGGTGGGGGGGGGGAGGTTTGTTTTGTTGTGTGTTTGTGTGAGTGGTGGAGGTTTTTTTGTGGAGGGGGATAAGTTTGGTTTGGTTGTGTTTTTGTGTTTGTGTGAGTGGTTGAGGTTGGGGGGGGGGGGAGGTTATGGTTTGGTTGTGTGTTGGTGTGAGTGGTGGAGGTGGGGAGGGGGGGAGGTTTGTTTTGTTTGTGTGAGTGGTGGAGGTGGGGAGGGGGGGAGGTTTGGTTTAGTTTTGTGTTTGTGTGAGTGGTGGAGGTGGGGGGGAGGTTTGGTTTGGTCGTGTGTTTGTGTGAGTGGTGGAGGTGGGGGGGGGGAGGTTTGGTTTGGTTGTGTGTTTGTGTGAGTGGTGGATTTGGGAGGGAGGTTTGGTTTGGTTGTGTGTTTGTGTGAGTGGTGGAGGGGGGGGGGGGGAGATTTGGTTTGGTTGTGTGTTTGTGTGAGTAGTGGAGGTGGGAGTGAGGTTTGGTTTGGTTGTGTGTTTGTGTTAGTGGTGGAGGTGGGGAGGGGGGAGGTTTGGTTTAGTTGTGTGTTTGTGTGAGTGGTGGAGGTTTGGGGGGGGGGGGAAGGTTTGTTTTGTTGTGTGTTTATGTGAGTGGTGGAGGTTTGGGGGGGGGGGAGGTTCGGTTTGGTTGTGTGTTTGTGTGAGTGGTGGAGGTTGGGGGGGGGGGGAAGGTTTGTTTTGTTGTGTGTTTATGTGAGTGGTGGAGGTTTGGGGGGGGGGGGGAGGTTCGGTTTGGTTGTGTGTTTGTGTGAGTGGTGGAGGTGGGGGGGGGGGAGGTTTGGTTTAGTTGTGTGTTTGTGTGAGTGGTGGAGGTGGGGGGGGGGGGACGTTTGGTTTTGTTGTGTGTTTGTGTGAGTTAAGGGGGGGGGGGGAGGTTTGGTTTGATTGAGTGTTTGTGTGAGTGGTGGAGGGGGGGGGGTAGGTTTAGGGGTGTGTGGGTGGGTTTGTGGGAGGAGGTTTGGGATTGTGTGCTTGTGTGTGTGTGTGTTTTTGTTGGATGTGTTTCTATATTGAAACATTATTGTCATATATTGCGACATTATTTTCCGACTGTTTTGTTCAGCTGACCGTGTCTGCGTTTGTTTGGACCTTGTCATTAATTGTTCACCTCACAACCTGCTAGTGTTTTCAATGTTCATTTCTTTTGTGTCACAGTAATGGTTACAGAGGTCAACTATTATTACAAAATAAATATGTCAACACCAACCACATGTTCAACACTCCCTACAACTCCATCCACGTGTTCAACACTCTCTACAACTCCATCCACGTGTTCAACACTCTCTACAACTCCATCCACGTGTTCAACACTCTCTACAACTCCATCCACGTGTTCAACACTCCCTACAACTCCATCCACGTGTTCAACACTCCCTACAACTCCATCCACATGTTCAACACTCCCTACAACTCCATCCACGTGTTGAACACTCCCTACAACACCATCCACATGTTCAACCCTCACTACAACACCATCCACATGTTCAACACCCACTACAACACCATCCACATGTTCAACACTCCCTACAACACCATCCACATGTTCAACACTCCCTACAACACCATCCACGTGTTCAACACAGCACTCCCTACAACACCATCCACATGTTGGACACGCCGTGACAAAACTTATCTTGCCTCAAGAACGCTTCCACTCCATCAAGATGGTCAGCCTGCCATGATATCACCAAATGTAGACGTTCTGTGCTTAGGCCAAAAACGAAACAATACATAACTAATGACAATATAGTAATTAATTGAGCTTAGTTAACTGAATCCATCCATTCCGCGTTGTTTTGTCCAGTTTATGATATGGTCTCTGTTGGTGTCTTCGTGTGCTACAGTTTTTGCTTAGAACTGCCACTTTCCAGATTTCTAATCATCTCGTTTCTGTACGATGTTCTCAATATGCGGTCAGCGTATATTATCTTCATCTTGGTATGTTTTGTTGGCCTCTTCGACACGCGCAGTCCCATTAGGTTTCTCTTGTTCTTGGTTTCTCTTGTTCTTGGTTTCTCTTGTTCTTGGTGTCTCTTGTTCTTGGTGTCTCTTTTTCTTGGTGTCTCTTTTTCTTGGTGTCTCTTGTTCTTGGTTTCTCTTGTTCTTGGTTTCTCTTGTTCTTGGTTTCTCTTGTTCTTGGTTTCTCTTGTTCTTGGTTTCTCTTGTTCTTGGTGTCTCTTGTTCTTGGTGTCTCTTGTTCTTGGTGTTCTTGGTCTTGGTGTCTCTTGTTCTTGGTGTTCTTGGTTTCTCTTGTTCTTGGTTTCTCTTGTTCTTGGTTTCTCTTGTTCTTGGTGTTCTTGGTGTCTCTTGTTCTTGGTTTTCTTGGTGTCTCTTGTTCTTGGTGTTCTTGGTGTCTCTTGTTCTTGGTGTCTCTTGTTCTTCGTGTCTCTTGTTCTTGGTGTCTCTTGTTCTTGGTGTCTCTTGTTTTTGGTGTTCTTGGTCTTGGTTTATCTTGTTCTTGGTTTCTCTTGTTCTTGGTGTCTCTTGTTCTTGGTGTCTCTTGTTCTTGGTGTTCTTGGTTTCTCTTGTTCTTGGTTTCTCTTGTTCTTGGTTTCTCTTGTTCTTGGTTTCTCTTGTTCTTGGTTTCTCTTGTTCTTGGTTTCTCTTGTTCTTGGTGTCTCTTGTTCTTGGTGTCTCTTGTTCTTGGTTTCTCTTGTTCTTGGTTTCTCTTGTTCTTGGTTTCTCTTATTCTTGGTTTCTTTTGTTCTTGGTGTCTCTTGTTCTTGGTGTCTCTTGTTCTTGGTGTTCTTTGTTTCTCTTTTTCTTGGTGTCTCTTGTTCTTGGTGTCTCTTGTTCTTGGTGTTCTTTGTTTCTCTTGTTCTTGGTGTCTCTTGTTCTTGGTGTCTCTTGTTCTTGGTTTCTCTTGTTCTTGGTTTCTCTTGTTCTTGGTTTCTCTTGTTCTTGGTGTCTCTTGTTCTTGGTGTCTCTTGTTCTTGGTGTCTCTTGTTCTTGGTGTCTCTTTTTCTTGGTGTCTCTTGTTCTTGGTGTCTCTTGTTCTTGGTGTCTCTTGTTCTTGGTGTTCTTTGTTTCTCTTGTTCTTGGTGTCTCTTGTTCTTGGTGTTCTTTGTTTCTCTTGTCCTTGGTGTCTCTTCTTCTTGGTTTCTCTTGTTCTTGGTTTCTCTTGTTCTTGGTTTCTCTTGTTCTTGGTTTCTCTTGTTCTTGGTGTCTCTTGTTCTTGGTGTCTCTTGTTCTTGGTGTCTCTTGTTCTTGGTGTCTCTTGTTCTTGGTGTCTCTTGTTCTTGGTGTCTCTTGTTCTTGATGTCTCTTGTTTTTGGTGTTCTTGGTCTTGGTGTCTCTTGTTCTTGGTGTTCTTGGTTTCTCTTGTTCTTGGTTTCTCTTGTTCTTGGTTTCTCTTGTTCTTGGTGTTCTTGGTGTCTCTTGTTCTTGGTGTTCTTGGTGTCTCTTGTTCTTGGTGTTCTTGGTGTCTCTTGTTCTTGGTGTCTCTTGTTCTTCGTGTCTCTTGTTCTTGGTGTCTCTTGTTTTTGGTGTTCTTGGTCTTGGTTTCTCTTGTTCTTGGTTTCTCTTGTTCTTGGTGTCTCTTGTTCTTGGTGTCTCTTGTTCTTGGTGTTCTTGGTTTCTCTTGTTCTTGGTTTCTCTTGTTCTTGGTTTCTCTTGTTCTTGGTTTCTCTTGTTCTTGGTTTCTCTTGTTCTTGGTTTCTCTTGTTCTTGGTTTCTCTTGTTCTTGGTTTCTCTTGTTCTTGGTGTCTCTTGTTCTTGGTTTCTCTTGTTCTTGGTTTCTCTTGTTCTTGGTTTCTCTTATTCTTGGTTTCTTTTGTTCTTGGTGTCTCTTGTTCTTGGTGTCTCTTGTTCTTGGTGTTCTTTGTTTCTCTTGTTCTTGGTGTCTCTTGTTCTTGGTGTCTCTTGTTCTTGGTGTTCTTTGTTTCTCTTGTTCTTGGTGTCTCTTGTTCTTGGTGTTCTTTATTTCTCTTGTTCTTGGTGTCTCTTGTTCTTGGTTTCTCTTGTTCTTTGTTTCTCTTGTTCTTGGTTTCTCTTGTTCCTGGTTTCTCTTGTTCTTTGTGTCTCTTGTTCTTGGTTTCTCTTGTTCTTGGTGTCTCTTGTTCTTGGTTTTTCTTGTTCTTGGTTTCTCTTGTTCTTTGTTTCTCTTGTTCTTTGTTTCTCTTGTTCTTGGTTTCTCTTGTTCTTGGTTTCTCTTGTTCTTTGTTTCTCTTGTTTCTGATGTCTCTTTTTCTTGGTTTCTTTTGTTCCTGGTGTCACTTGTTCTTGGTTTCTCTTGTTCCTGCTGTCTCTTGATCTTGGTTTCTCTTGTTCTTGGTTTCTCTTGTTCTTTGTTTCTCTTGTTTCTGATGTCTCTTTTTCTTGGTTTCTCTTGTTCCTGGTGGCTCTTGTTCTTGGTTTCTCTTATTGGTTTCTCTTGTTCGTGATTTCTCTTATTGGTTTTTCTTGTTTTTGGTTTCTCTTCTTCTTGGTTTCTCTTGTTCCTGATGTCTCTTGTTCTCGGTTTCTTTTGTTCTTGGATTCTCTTGTTCTTGGTTTCTTTTGTTCTTGGATTCTCTTGTTCTTGGTTTCTTTTGTTCCTTGTTTCTCTTGTTATTGGTTTCTCTTGTTCTTGGTTTCTCTTGTTATTGGTTTCTCTTGTTCTTGGTTTCTAAATACTGGTATTAGTGATAATGTGGACACTGACCAGTACCTTTCGTTAGCTACTATTTCTAATGTCTGTGTCCTCGTGTGCTCCTTCTCACAGGTTGAGGGACAGATCTGTGTCCTCATCATGTCCTCGTGTGCTCCAACTCAGGGGTTGATTGACAGATCCCTGTTCCTAGCCTATGGCCCTCACACTCACCATCTGTCCTATGTGGACACGGTCCTTACACTCGACATGTGTCCTGTGTGGACACGGTCCTCACACTCACCATCTGTCCTATGTGGACACGGTCCTTACACTCGACATGTGTCCTGTGTGGACACGGTCCTTACACTCACCATCTGTCCTATGTGGACATGGTCCTTACACTCGACATGTGTCCTGTGTGGACACGGTCCTTACACTCGACATGTGTCCTGTGTTATATCCCGTGAGCTTTGATTATGGTGTCCTTGGCTTCATGGCAAGTCGCCAAGAAGCAGTTACAGACTACCATCAAGCGGTAATTATTTCTTTGGATGAGGTGTCAGACCAAGCCAGGACGTTTTCCATGTCCTGACAAACGTGCAGACCTGAACTCAGAGAATATAACAACTTGACATGCTGTTACTTACACCAGGGGAGGAAGACTAATGTCTGGTCACACTGAACGTTATTGATCAGACATGTTAGTCAGGGTCAGGGTATGGTCAGGGTCAGGTAGTGGTAATAAATAAGGAGAACTCGGAGTGGTGTGCAGTAAAGAGTGGAGTGCCGCAGGGCTCGGTTTGGAACCAATTTGGTTCTTGGTATATAGATACTATTTGGACATTTCTTCTTCCTCGTTCGTCTTCAGAGGTCAACTTCAATGACTCTAACGAAGGCAGCAGTCGGCTCAAGGCTCTGTACACTTTCGTACAGCTTTTTGTGGAAGGACACTTCATGGTTACAAAATTTGCTGATGACATAAAACTATGCAGTAGTGTCTCATTTAAAGCAGAAGTGTATATATTCAGGTCGGATTTAAATAAAATTCAAGACTGGTCTGTAAGCTGGCAGATGGAGTTTAATGTAGATAAATGTACAGTCAACCACATGGATAGATCCAATATGGAACATAATTACAGAATGGGAGAGAACAATATTAGAAAGATAGAAAAGGAAAGGGACCTAGAGGTTATAATAGATCATACAGGAAAGGTGAGTGAGCAAGTTAAGGTAGCAGTGAAAAAGGCAAATGCAATGTTAGGGATGATAAAAAGAAATATTAAACATAGGAGCAAGGAAGTGATAGTCAAACTGTATAAAGCTTTAGTTAGACCTAGATTGGAGTACTGTGTACAGGCGTGGAGTCCTTATCGTAGAGGGGATATAAACATGATTGAAAGGTTACAAAATAGAGCGACAAAACTGATAGTGGGATTCCAGAATTACAGTTATGAGGAAAGAGAAAAACCGGCCTACAGTGTCTAGAAGAGAGAAGAATTCGAGGTGACTTAATACAGGTTTATAAGATGATCGGAGGAATGGATAAATTAGACTATAACATGTTTTTTTTCTTCAAAATACGGCCACAAGCAAGAACAAGAGAGCACAGATACAAATTAACTAAAGAGAGGTCCAGATTAGATATTAAGAAATATTTTTTTAGTCAGAGAGTGGTGAATGCTTGGAATGCATTGCCACAGGAAGTAGTGGAATGTAGGGTCAATTAATGAATTTAAAAATAGATTGGATGTGCATGGCTTTTAGAGCAAGGTCATGGAAATGATACCGGTTGTATATAGATTCTGCAGAGTCTTCGTTAAGTCAAGTCAAGTGAAGTTAAGTCACGTTAAGTCAAGTCAAGTGAAGTTAAGTCATGTTAAGTCAAGTTAACAACAACACCAGTCACAAACACATTTGAGGACAATGAAGAAAACAAAGATGTGTTTTCCAAGAATCTGGGATCAGTATGTATTTGGTTTAAAGAAAACCTTCAACACCTTTTATCTCTTCCTGTTTCTTTCTTTCTCTCTCCCTCCCTCCCTGCTTTATCGGTGAGGTAACCTAGTAGAACCGTAGATTGTTTTCTGTCCTCACTCGTTACTCCAATGTCTATCGCGTGCTCTATCACGGACCATTTTTCTGGTTACAAATTGTCGAGAACTACATGATTGAGTGGGCTGTTTCATAAAACTTCCTGCCCGTCTCTGGCATATTGGTTCAGGAATGTTAATTAGGTTGTGCTAATAGCTGGCGGCTACACGAGTCATAGGGGGAACCTATGGGGCAAGGGCTACACGAGTCATGGGCGGAACCTATGGAGCAATGGTTCACACACAGACTGGCGGGACAACCAAGACGCACAAAGAGACGGGGCAACCAAAACGCACAAAAGAGACGGGGCAACCAAAACGCACAAAGAGACGGGGCAACCAAGACGCACAAAGAGACGGGGCAACCAAGACGCACAAAGAGACGGGGCAACCAAGACGCACAAAGAGACGGGGCAACCAAGACACACAGTGAAACAGGGCAACCAAGACACATAGACTGAAGGGGCAACCAAGACACACAGACTGAAAAGCAACCAAGACACATAGACTGAAAAGCAACCAAGACACATAGACTGACAGGGCAACCGAGACACATAGACTGACAGGGCAACCAAGACACATAGACTGACGAGAAAGCCATCGCACATACATAAACTCGAACAAGCGCGTCATTTGACATCACATGAGCAGACATTCCTGAAGAATAACATATCAATTCAAAATAGTCACTATCCGTCTAACAGAAAGCCATGTATCTTTCTACATCGGGTCTATTGGGGCGTGTCAGTGAAGGGGGTGGAACCAAACACATTTGCCGTGAGAAACAAACGGTCTACCATTTGGCTACAAAGACACTGCCACACACACACACACACACGCACACGCACGCACGCACGCACGCACGCCAACACCTACCTACCCAACTATTTACTGTCTGCCGTACCAATTGTTAACCCGACTCCTGTACCAACTGTCCAGTTTACTGTCTACCGTACCAATCGTTAACCCGACTCCTGTACCAACTGTCCAGTTTACTGTCTACCGTACCAATTGTTAACCCGACTCCTGTGCCAACTCTCTGTCTGTCCCCATCGCTCTGCCTTTCTCTCCCTCCATTTTGTTTGACTTCATCCCTTTCCTGTTCTTCATTATTATTATCAATTCTCTTGTTGTTTGCTGATATGTTCTCTCTCTCTCTCTCTCTCTCTCTCTCTCTCTCTCCTACTCCTTAGTCGACCTGTACTTCTACGGGGGCAGATGCCCCTGTGCAGGTCCCAGCTCCCAGAACTGGATGTAGCCGAGAGAAGGAGTTCCTGCTTAGCGGGCTAGAGCAGCTCAATACTACCCTGCGTTAGGTGGTTAACCGATGTGTGAATTCATCTTAATAGAAGAATGTAGACCCGCAGCTTGTTAGGTGCCATCTATGCTGCTCTAAACAAATCACTAAACCATGACCGATGTTATGCCATGTCACACAGTTAGTCGCCTCTTACGACATGCTCTCTGTGAGGCAGTGGTGCTATTATTGTCCTTGTCACACACAAAGCCCCCGATGGAGCGCTGGAGATCTCTCCCTATCTCACACGTGTATTGTTGATGATGTAGTCTTGTTCTCAGTCCAAGGGATTTCATCTCAGGGATAGCTCGACTGAGCAGAGTTGTGGCTACTGGCTTGGCTGCACAAATGTATTTGGCGGTTAAAATATTTGGTCCAAGTTATCACTGGTTTCCTCGGAGGTTGCTTCTCGGTAGACCATTCTTTCAATGCTACACGGTATTTTAATGTGGCCTCTACAGCTGGCTGACTCGTCACATCTGTACACCGCTCTGGATGCTTTCCAGATCTCTGGTCAGTGTGGGCGGCGTTAGTACTCGTGTATCAGTGTGGGGGGCGTTAGTACTCGTGTATCAGTGGGGGGGGGGGGGGGGGCGTTAGTACTTGTGTATCAGTGTGGGGAGAGCGTTAGTACTTGTGTATCAGTGTGGGGAGAGCGTTAGTACTCGTGTATCATTGTGGGGAGGGCGTTAGTACTCGTGTATCAGTGTGGGGGGCGTTAGTACTCGTGTATCAGTGTGGGGAGGGCGTTAGTACTCGTGTATCAGTGTGGGGGGCGTTAGTACTCGTGTATCAGTGTGGGGAGAGCGTTAGTACTCGTGTATCATTGTGGGGAGGGCGTTAGTACTTGTATCAGTGTGGGGAGAGCGTTAGTACTCGTGTATCATTGTGGGGAGGGCGTTATTACTCGTGTATCAGTGTGGGGGCCTTAGTACTCGTGTATCATTGTGGGGAGGGCGTTAGTACTCGTGTATCAGTGTGATGAGGGCGTTAGTACTCGTGTATCAGTGTGGGGAGGGCGTTAGTACTCGTGTATTGGTGTGGGGGGGGGGGGGGCGTTAGTACTCGTGTATCGGGGGGGGGGGTATTAATACTCGTGTATCAGTGTGGGCGTTAGTACTCGTGTATCGGTGTGGGGGGGGCGTTAGTACTCGTGTATCGGGGGGGGGGGGGGGGTATTAGTACTCGTGTATCAGTGTGGAGGGGGGGCGTTAGTACTCGTGTATCGGGGGGGGGGGGGGGGTATTAGTACTCGTGTATCAGTGTGGGCGTTAGTACTCGTGTATCGGTGTGGGGGGGGCGTTAGTACTCGTGTATCGGGGGGGGGGGGTATTAGTACTCGTTTATCAGTGTGGGCGTTAGTACTCGTGTATCGGTGTGGGGGGGGGGCGTTAGTACTCGTGTATCGGTGGGGGTATTAGTACTCGTGTATCAGTGTGGGCGTTAGTACTCGTGTATCAGTGTGGGCGTTAGTACTCGTTTATCGGTGTGGGGGGGGGCGTTAGTACTCGTGTATCGGTGGGGGGGGGGGGTATTAGTACTCGTGTTTCAGTGTGGGCGTTAGTACTCGTGTATCAGTGTGGGCGTTAGTACTCGTGTACCAAGTGTGGGCGTTAGTACTCGTGTATCAGTGTGGGCGTTAGTACTCGTGTATCAGTGTGGGCGTTAGTACTCGTGTATCAGTGTGGGCGTTAGTACTCGTGTATCAGTGTGGGCGTTAGTACTCGTGTATCAGTGTGGGCGTTAGTACTCGTGTATCAGTGTGTACTGACTGATTCTGATCACATTTAATTTGTATTCTTAATTAATTATGCCATCTGTGGGCCAGGCTGCAATGCCATAGCCCGTCAGGCCTGATGCTGCGGTCTCTTAAGGATGTGCTCATGAAATCCTCTTGAGGTGCAAACTGATTCCTGGTGGACCTTCACAGCTAGTCCTGAGTTGTTGGTTTCTGTGTTTTTGGTGTTTGAATTGTTGGTTTTTGAGTTTTTGGTGTTTGAGTTGTTGGTTTCTGAGTTGTTGGTGTTTGAGTTGTTGGTGTTTGAGTTTTGGTGTTTGAGTTGTTGGTGTTTGAGGTGTTGGTTTCTGAGTTGTTGGTGTTTGAGTTGTTGGTGTTTGAGTTGTTGGTGTTTGAGGTGTTGGTTTCTGGGTTGTTGGTGTTTGAGTTGTTGGTGTTTGAGGTGTTGGTTTCTGGGTTGTTGGTGTTTGAGTTGTTGGTGTTTGAGTTGTTGGTGTTTGAGTTATTGGTGTTTGAGGTGTTGGTTTCTGGGTTGTTGGTGTTTGAGTTGTTGGTGTTTGAGTTGTTGGTGTTTGAGGTGTTGGTTTCTGGGTTGTTGGTGTTTGAGTTGTTGGTGTTTGAGGTGTTGGTGTTTAAAGTATTGGTTTCTGGGTTGTTTGTGTTTGAGTTGTTGGTGTTTGAGTTGTTGGTGTTTTAGTTGTTGGTGTTTGACGTGTTGGTGTTTAAAGTGTTGGTTTCTGGGTTGTTGGTGTTTGAGTTGTTGGTGTTTGAGGTGTTGGTTTCTGGGTTGTTGGTGTTTGAGTTGTTGGTGTTTGAGGTGTTGGTTTCTGGGTTGTTGGTGTTTGAGTTGTTGGTGTTTGAGTTGTTGGTGTTTGAGTTGTTGGTGTTTGAATTGTTGGTGTTTTAGTTGTTGGTGTTTGAGGTGTTAGTGTTTAAATTATTGGTTTCTGGGTTGTTGGTGTTTGAGTTGTTGGTGTTTGAGTTGTTGGTGTTTGAGTTGTTGGTGTTTGAGTTGTTGGTGTTTGAGTTGTTGGTGTTTGAGTTGTTGGTGTTTAAAGTGTTGGTTTCTGGGTTGTTGGTGTTTGAGGTGTTGGTTTCTGGGTTGTTGGTGTTTCAGTTGCTGGTTTCTGAGTTGTTAGTGTTTGAGTTATTGGTGTTTGAGTTGTTGGTGTTTGAGTTGTTGGTGTTTGAGTTGTTGGTGTTTGAGCTGTTGGTTTCTTGGTTGTTGGTGTTTGAGTTGTTGGTGTTTGAGTTGTTAGTGTTTGAGTTGTTGGTGTTTGAGTTGTTGGTGTTTGAGCTGTTGGTTTCTTGGTTGTTGGTGTTTGAGTTGTTGGTGTTTGAGTTGTTGTTGGTGTTTGAGGAGTTGGTTTCTGGGTTGTTGGTGTTTGAGTTGTTGGTGTTTGAGTTGTTGGTGTCTTAGTTGTTGGTGTCTGAGTTCTGGTTTGCTGTGGGTTATATCATCCTCATTTTCGAGGGTAAGTCAGTAAGTATATCACAAGCTGATATGGGGCAGCTTAAATATGTAGTTGGTAGTCTCTGAAGGTGTCATTCGGTGGCAGCAACATCCATATTTATGATTACTGTGGGAAGCAGACGCTAGGTGTCACATACACGTGCGCAACAAAGATATACGATGGTGTCCACGCTCACAGAGTGTTCAGTCAAAGAACATCGCCCACGCTCACAGAGTGTTCAGTCAAAGAACATCGCCCACGCTCACAAGAACATCGCGCTGTTGTACATTCTGTTTGTGCTTCTTGTTTGAAGCAGCGTGACCTTCAGCAAAGGCAATTCAAACGGAAATGCTTCCTGTTTCCGGTGAGAAGTGGTTGACGCGTAAATCGGTACATCTCTTGGTCAATGAAATCGTAAAGCGGTACATCTCTTGGTCAATCAAATCGTAAAGCGGTACATCTATTGGTCAATAAATTTGTTCAAGGTCGCTACACCATTTTGCCGAGGAAGCGCAACCTGTTCGTCCTGGGATGTATCTGTGCGACGGATGGGGAAGATAATTCGAGATGGCAGGCGACGCACGATGGACAGTGTAGCAGCTGCAATAGCGTGTTCGCGTGGTTTAGCCTACAGTGTAGTACATGATTCATTAAATTTCTAGAAAGTATACTCACGGTGGGAAACAACTGACTGACGAACACAGAATAAACCGAATCGGCCTGTTTTTGCACTGATACAGCGACGGGATAAGGGTACAAATGTTGGCGGAGATGATGTTGAGAAATAAGGGCAATGACAGGGCAATAATCAAGGGCAATAATCAAGGGTTTTCACGTACGTTTCTCATCTAGATTTTGTCAATAGAAATGTGGGACCTATTTACTGACTTTCACTTGCATTCTACTTCCTAATTTGGTGTTGATGTCCAAATTGTTATGTATGTCAAATATACGAGTTATGGAGAGAGAGAGAGTGTGAGAGAGGGAGAGAGCGAGAGAGAGACAGCGAGAGAGGGGGAGAGAGAGAGAGAGAGAGCGAATGAGGGAGAGAGTGAGTGAGAGAGAGAGACAGACAGAGTGAGAGAGCAAGAGAGAAATGGAGAGCGAGAGAGAGAGAGAGCGAGAGAGAGGGAGAGAGAGAAAACACAAGAGAGAGAGAGAGAGCGTGCAGAGGATGTGCAGGCTCTATGGTTCTCATATAAGTCATGTGAGTTTGTTCCCATCCACAGCTGTGTGAGGACAGGTTGTATGGCATGACCTCATCATCATGTGACTGTGAGGGCGCTGATCGCCCCTTCTTGTAGAGCATGTCTTGTTAACGGACAATTATCTTCAATATCCACAGAACACCTTTCTATCTGTACTTCAGAAGTTCTGGCCGTGAGGCGTCGTGGGGAACCCTAGTTTTCTGTCCTGTGCCAGACGTGTCGCTGAAGTGGTCGTCGTCCGATGACGTTTTATAATATCCGCAACATCTATTATCCATCTAGTTCTGGGTCTGCTCCACAACATTTCCTATCCATTTAGTTCTCGGTCTGCCCCACAACATTTCATATCCATCTAGTTCTAGGTCTACTCCATCTCATTTCCTATCCATCTAGTTTTCGTTCGGCCACGGTTGCGAAAACCTGATTGTCGTACGTTATAGGCGCACAGGGGTAGTTGGTGAGGTTGCATTATCATTAGGTGAGCAAACCACTTGATTCTCTCCTCACCAATATATATTCAGAGCAGGGTCTTGCTTCAACCATTCTTCTCATATCTCCATCGCACATTCTTTCTCTCCTAGTTACGTTGATTGTTTTCTGGAGGTATCACATGCCACATGTTATAATCTTTCTCTCTAGACTTTTTGTTCAAGTCCATGTTTGGCGCTGGTAGCAGAGAGTTGGCATGAATATACTGTTGATCAGCATTCTTTTTGTCGACATGTTTATGTTAGGGTGTTTGAATAATGGTGACAGCTGGTATACAACTGTATTTGCTTTTTGGCGCCTGATCTCAATTTCTCTATCTAAAACTCCATCCTGTGTGGAAACACTGGCCAAGTGCTTGAACTCCTGCACTTGTTTGATCGTGATCCCCTTTACCATATTGTTCATGTTTTCATGCGATCTGCCTATCTGCATAGCTTCTGTTTTGGATGTGTTAATTCTCATACTGGTTCTCTCACAGACAGAGTTGAGCGCAGTCAGATGTTGCTGTAGATCATCTCCACTCTCATAAAGTAGAAATTTATCATCTACAATGAGGAGTTTATTTTGAATGACACAGAGAAAAATAGAAAGTAAGGAAAAGACGGAGAGGTAGAGAGATAAAACGAGGGAGAGAGGCAGAAAAAGAAAAACTTTGAGAGACGGAGAGAGACAGGCTGAGAGGCATTGAGACGCTGTTAAATAAGACAGAAAGAGATACATGATAATGTGAGAAATAATGAAAAACGAACAAAGACAGAGTGAGAGACAGAGGGATTGACAGAGGGATTGACAGAGGGATTGACAGAGGGATTGACAGATAGAGATGGAGACGCCACGGAGGGACTCCTTCTTCCTCTTGTGATGACATAATAGATGACACCATCAAGCGAGTTTCTGTGATCTCCACCGTTGACAGCAGCTGGTCTAGCCCCATACAGCTTTTGTCGAACCATCTGGCCAGTGTATCCTCCTGAGCCTGACAGAGGGACTGAAAGATAGACAGTGAGCATTGGATCCAGCATTATCATGCGTCACATTAAGTGAGCTAGGGGACCAATTTTTGATCACAACAGTTTATTGTCGGAGCATGGAAGTACACGATGCCATCAGCAAGTGCCAGTAATGGCTATATACGGTCGCCACCCCCCCCCCCTCCCCACCCCTACCCCCCGGTGGTAGACTTGTGGACAGCTACTTCAAGACATGGATGTGGGTTTATAGTGGTGGCTGCTATGGAATTGTGTTTTCACAAAATGTGATTGCCAGTTTCATTCACCACCCTCTTCATACAGCTCTACGACACGCATATTTCTCGCACTCGTTCTTCCCAAATCACAGATCTCACCATCCATACGAGCATCGCCATCCACACGAGCATCGCCATCTACACGAGCCTCACCATCCACACAGATCTCACCATCCACACAGATCTCACCATCCACACAGATCTCACCATCCACACAGATCTCACCATCCACACGAGCCTCACCATCCACACAGATCTCACCATCAACTCGAGCCTCACCATCAACACGAGCCTCACCACCCACTCGAGCCTCACCATCCACACAGATCTCACCCTTCACACGAGCCTCACCACCCACACGAGCCTCATCATCTACACGAGCCTCATCATCTACACGAGCCTCACCATCCACACAGATCTCACCATTCACACGAGCCTCACCATCCACAGGAGCCACAAAATCCACACAGATCTCACCATCCACAGGAGCCTCAAAATCCACACAGATCTCACCCTCCACAGGAGCCTCACAATCCACACGAGCCTCAAAATCCACACATATCTCACCATCCACAGGAGCCTCAGAATCCCCACGAGCCTCACCATCCACACGAGCCTCAGAATCCGTATAGTCCTCATTAATATCCACGCAAAACATCATTATTGTCCTTTATCTAAACAGACGTTAGAATCCACGTCCTGTTATCCAGACAGACCCCCAGGATGAACACATGAAGCGTCCAGACTGAATTGTGTTGTCCCCCTTTCCTAGTCACTTCGGCTAAGATTGTCCCCCTTTCCTAGTCACATCGGCTAAGATTGTACTTCCCCCCCCCCCTTCCTAGTCACATCGGCCAAGATTGTCTCCCTTTCCTAGTAACATCGGCTAAGATTGTGCCCCTCCCTTTCCTAGTCACATTGGCTAAGATTGTCCCCCTTTCTTAATTACGTCGGCTAAGATTGTCCCCCTTTCCTAGTCACATCGGCTAAGATTGTGCTTCCCCCCCCCCCCCTTCCTAGTCACATCGGCCAAGATTGTCTCCCTTTCCTAGTAACATCGGCTAAGATTGTGCCCCTCCCTTTCCTAGTCACATCGGCTAAGATTGTGCCCCTCCCCCCTCCCTTTCCTAGTCTAATCGGCTAAGATTGTCCCCCTTTCCTAGTAACATCGGCTAAGATTGTGCCCCTCCCTTTCCTAGTCACATCGGCTAAGATTGTCTCCCTTTCCTAGTCACATCGGCTAAGATTGTGCCCCTCCCCCCTCCCTTTCCTAGTCTAATCGGCTAAGATTGTCCCCCTTTCCTAGTAACATCGGCTAAGATTGTGCCCCTCCCTTTCCTAGTCACATCGGCTAAGATTGTGCCCCTCCCCCCTCCCTTTCCTAGTCTAATCGGCTAAGATTGTCCCCCTTTCCTAATTACGTCGGCTAAGATTGCACCCATTATCTGGTCCCTACATCCTATGTCCTACATCTTCTCGTTCGTCCTCTCCGGAACTACTTTCCCAGAACCTAGCGGATGAATTATGTCCGTTCTCTTGTCCACCACGGACATATCATTCAGCCTTCATCTCATCCACAGGTCTTTTCAATCCCAGCCACATGGAATTCGATCTTCCAGACTCCAGTCAAGCTGAGAACAGCACTGAGCCCACCCTGGTGGAGATGACTCAGAAGGCCATCGAAGTGCTGCAGAACGATCCAAGAGGATATTTTCTGATGGTGGAAGGTAGGTTAAGGAACAACTACAGCAAACAGACTGGGCTACAGCAAACAGATTGGGCTACAGCAAACAGACTGGGCTACAGCAAACAGACTGGGCTACAGCAAACAGACTGGGCTACAGCAAACAGACTGGGCTACAGCAAACAGACAAGGCTACATCAAACAGACTGGGCTACAGCAAACAGACAAGGCTACATCAAACAGACTGGGCTACAGCAAACAGACAAGGCTACATCAAACAGACTGGGCTACAGCAAACAGACTAGGCTACATCAAACAGACTAGGCTACCGCAAACAGACAAGGCTACGTAATGATGTATATATATATAGAGAGAGAGAGAGACACACAGAGAGAGACTGATAGACAGACAGACAGAGAGAGATAAACAGAGAGAGATAAACAGAGACAAAGAGAGAGACATAGGGAGAGAGACAGACAGAGACAAAAAGAGATAAACAGAGAGAGAGAGAGAGACAGACAGAGACAGAGAGAGAGGCAGAGAGAGAGAAAGAGACAGACAGAGTGAGACAGAGAGAGACATAAAGACAGACACAGAGATAGAGACAGACATAGAGAGACAGACATGGAGAGAGAGACAGAAAAACACAGAGAGAGAGACTGAAAGAGACAGACTCCGAGAGAGAGAGAGAGAAAAATAGAGAGCCAGAGAAATACAGAGAGTGACTGAGGGCGATAGAAAGAGAGAGACAGACAGACAGAGAGAGTGACAGAGACAGAGAGAGAGACAGAGAGCAAGAGAGAGACAGAAAGAGACAGACAGATAGAGAGACAGATAGAGAGACAGAGAGAGAGCCAGAGACAGAGAGACAGACTGAGAGAGACAGACTGAGAGAGACAGACAGAGAGATATAGACAGAGAGACAGACTGAGAGATAGACAGAGAGAGAGAGACTGAGAGATAGACAGAGAGAGACAGACAGAGAGATAGACAGTGAGACAGACAGAGACAGACAGAGGTATAGACAGAAAGACAGACAGAGAGACAGGCATTAATACAGGCATTAAGACAGAGAGACAGACAGACAGAGAAAGAGGCATAGAGAGAGAGAGACGTAGACAGAGTGAGAGAGATTAAAATAAAAGAGAGAAAGAAAGAGATACATAGTGGTTGGATATGCAGTGCCAGTATGGTAAGGGTCTACAGCAAAGTCAGCTGTGCAGGGGCAGGATCGTAAGCTTCCGATTACACTCTACTTTCTCCGTCGTCTGAGGTCAGGTCCTTCTACTTGATGACGTCACTTTTAATATTACATCGCAAATATCTTGCAATTATTTGATGATCCTGACCTCTGAAATATTCCGTGACCTATTGACCTCTGAAACATTCGGTGACATATTGACCTCTGAAACATTCCGTGACCTATTGACCTCTGAAACATTCCAGGACATATTGACCTCTGAAACATTTCGTGACCTATTGTCATCTGAAACATTCAGTGACCTATTGACCTCTGAAACATTCCATGACCTATTGACCTCTGGAACATTCCTTGACCTGTTGACCTCTGGAACATTCCGTTACCTATATATTGTTACTGATTATCATTACACGTCCGTGGTGTAGTTTATCACTTCCTCCACACAAGTTGTGTTCGTTTATTGATAAGACGCGTGACCTTCCATCCTACCCGGCGACCACCAGGGGGACACGAACAGTTCATCTGAGATTAGGCATCTTAGATGTATACAGATTATGTCTTACTGCTAACTCCGGTGGATAGGACAGACAATGTGAAATATGTGAGGCAGGTTAGACAATGTGATATCTGTGAGACAGGTTAGACAATGTGATATCTGTGAGACAGGTTAGAACATGTGATATCTGTGAGACATGTTAGAACATGTGATATCTGTGAGACAGGTTAGACAATGTGATATCTGTGAGACAGGTTAGAACATGTGATATCTGTGAGACAGGTTAGACAATGTGATATCTGTGAGACAAGTTAGACAATGTGATATCTGTGAGACAAGTTAGACAATGTGATATGTGTGAGACAGGTTAGAACATGTGATATCTGTGAGACAGGTTAGAACATGTGATATCTGTGAGACAGGTTAGACAATGTGATATCTGTGAGACAAGTTAGGCAATGTGATATCTGTGAAACAGGTTAGACAATGTGATATCTGTGAAACAGGTTAGACAATGTGATATCTGTGAGACAGGTTAGGCAATGTGATATCTGTGAGACAGGTTAGGCAATGTGATATCTGTGAGACAGGTTAGAACATGTGATATCTGTGAGACAGGTTAGACAATGTGAAAATAGTGAGACAAGTTAGGCAATGTGATATCTGTGAGACATGTTAGAACATGTGATATCTGTGAGACAAGTTAGGCAATGTGAAATTTGTGAGACAAGTTAGACAATGTGATATCTGTGAGACAGGTTAGAACATGTGATATCTGTGAGACAGGTTAGGCAATGTGAAATTTGTGAGACAGGTTAGACAATGTGATATCTGTGAGACAGGTTAGAACATGTGATATCTGTGAGACAGGTTAGGCAATGTGATATCTGTGAGACAGGTTAGACAATGTGATATCTGTGAGACAGGTTAGACAATGTGATATCTGTGAGACAGGTTAGACAATGTGATATCTCTCTACAGGTGCCCGTATCGACTTTGGTCATCATGCCAACTCGGCCATCACAGCCATCACAGAAACCTTAGACCTGGACCAAGCCGTCAGGACGGCTGTTGCGATGACTAACTACCTGGATACATTGATTATAGTGACAGCTGATCACAGCCACGCCTTCGCTATCCAAGGTTACGCCCCCAGAGGTCATGATATTTTAGGCAAGTATTGACAGCCATGTAGTTCTTAGTTTAGCTTCGTTCATCACTGCTCTTTTTCAGCTTGGCTGAGCAGTTAGAGCTCTTGACTTGCACGGGTAAACTGAGCTGCTGTGAATTATATTTCTAGCGAGCTCTAGTTTATTCAGTTGTAAATGGGTACATGTCTGTTAGTTATGACAGTAGATACGGCGGAGTGGAAGGGAACTCTTTCCCCTCACTTGGTTAAATATGAAATCTGTTACAATCAATCAATCATGGAACACGTTATCCCTAACGGCAGTAACTGTTAGAATGTTACCGCCACCATCTTTCAGTCTGCTCTTGACTGTGCTTAAACCAGATGTAGGACAGGCTGCAGTGTTTGTATGTTGTGTGTTCTCATTCCACTGCCTCGTCAACCCAAGCATAGGGGCACAGCTATATTTGATGCGTCAGCTGTTGCAGTTAGTATGTTTATCAGACACAAGACAGTATGTTTATCAGACACAAGACAGTATGTTTATCAGACACAAGACAGTATGTTTATCAGACATAAGACAGTATGTTTATCAGACACAAGACAGTATGTTTATCAGACACAAGACAGTATGTTTATCAGACACAAGACAGTATGTTTATCAGACACAAAACAGTATGTTTATCAGACACAAGACAGTATGTTTATCAGACACAAGACAGTATGTTTCTCAGACACAAGACAGTATGTTTATCAGACGCAAGACAGTATGTTTATCAGACACAAGACAGTATGTTTATCAGACACAAAACAGTATGTTTATCATACACAAGACAGTATGTTTATCAGACACAAGACAGTATGTTTATCAGACGCAAGACAGTATGTTTATCAGGCACAAGACAGTATGTTTATCAGACACAAGACAGTATGTTTATCAGACACAAGACAGTATGTTTATCAGACACAAGACAGTATGTTTATCAGACACAAGACAGTATGTTTATCAGACACAAGACAGTATGTTTATCAGACACAAGACAGTATGTTTAACAGACACAAGACAGTATGTTTATCAGACGCAAGACAGTATGTTTATCAGACACAAGACAGTATGTTTATCAGACACAAGACAGTATGTTTATCAGACACAAGACAGTGTGTTTATCAGACGCAAGACAGTATGTTTATCAGACACAAGACAGTATGTTTATCAGACACAAGACAGTGGTCCTATTCAAATCGATAGATCGACTACCCATAAATACAATATTCGAATATAATCCTGTGTAGAAGCCTTGGACTACCCCACCTCGTCGCCTCAAACATTCCTCTATTTTATGAATGAAAGTAACAGGCATAGGGTCCTTCTATTTGTTGATAAATGATGCATCTCCCTGCCACATCATCACAATGTAAATACATCAGATACAGGAGTTGACCAATACAAGTGTTCGCCTGCAATATATTCACATCAGGAGCGCCTTGTTGTTAATTATCTTTGCCTGCTTTTTATATATGGGCCATAGATGCCACAGTGAAGGTGCAGCCAGTGACTCATAGCTGCGTGCTTGCGTCAGGGTCAGGAACCAGAACTGACAGCAGCCAGTGACTCATAGCTGCGTGCTTGCGTCAGGGTCAGGAACCAGAGCTCACAGCAGCCACTGACTCATAGTTGGGTGCTTGCGTCAGGGTCAGGAACCAAAGCTGACCAAGACGAGCCCCCCCCCCCCCCCCCCTCCTCCACGGGGCAGCCCAGTCCGTAATGTAGTCTGGCCAAGCGATCGCACTGGGAAGCCAAACCAGGCACTAAACACAGCCAGCTGGAATCGGCTGTGTCAGGCCGAAATGAGCAGTTATCACAGCCTCGCTGTAAACTACAACGTCCTTTCCAGGACAACCACCGAAGAGAACAATGTAAATATTGACCTAATTATGCATGGGGATTTATGTTACGGTAAACAGGTCTTCATCAGCGACTCTGGACAACCAAGAGCACTCCACAAGGATGGAGCACCACAAGGATGGAGCACCACAAGGATAGAGCACCACAGAAGCATAGAGCACCACAATGATGGAGCACCACAATGAGGGAGAACCACAAGGATGGAGCACCACAAGGATGGAGCACTTCTAGGATAGAGCACCACAAGGATGGAGCACTTCAAGGATAGAGCACCACAGAAGCATAGAGCACCACAATAATGGAGCACCACAAGGATAGAGCACCACAAGGATGGAGCACTTCAAGGATAGAGCACCACAGAAGCATAGAGCACCACAATAATGGAGCACCACAAGGATAGAGCACCACAAGGATGGAGCACTTCAAGGATAGAGCACCACAGAAGCATAGAGCACCACAATAATGGAGCACCACAAGGATAGAGCACCACAAGAATGGAGCATTTCAAGGATAGAGCACCACAGAAGCATAGAGCACCACAATAATGGAGCACCACAAGGATAGAGCACCACAAGGATGGAGCACTTCAAGGATAGAGCACCACAGAAGCATAGAGCACCACAATAATGGAGCACCACAAGGATAGAGCACCACAATAATGGAGCACCACAAGGATAGAGCACCACAAGGATAGAGCACCACAAGGATAGAGCACCACAAGGATGGAGCACTTCAAGGATAGAGCACCACAAAAATTACAAAGGGAGAATAAATGTGCTTATCTCGACTAGAGGAAGTCATGAGAGAGCACAAGTCTGAGTCAGTTTTACTGTACCACTTAGCATTGCATGAACGGCTGGCCGAGTCGGTTGGCATGCTGGTCTTCTTATCATAGGTATAGCCGTTCAACACATCCATAGGACATGACTTCATTTGGCTTATTGGAAGTGAGATAAATACCTTGTCTGTACAGTGTGGGGTGACTGCAAGGACAAACGGCGTTAGTTATTCAGCCTCATCAGTCCACCCAGTGGACCAATCCACCCAGTGGACCAATCCACCCAGTGGACCAATCCTCCCAGTGGACCAATCCTCCCAGTGGACCAATCCACCCAGTGGACCAGTCCTCTCAATGGACCAGCCTTCCCATTGGACCAGTCATATCAGTGTATCAGTCCTTCCATTGGACCAGTTCTCCTAGTGGACCAGTCATATCAGCCCTCCCAGTGGACCAGTTCTCCCAGTGGACCAGTCATATCAGTCCTCCCAGTAGACCAATTCTCCCAATGGACCAGTCATATCAGTCCTTCCATTGGACCAGTCCTCCCAGTGGACCAGCACTCCCAGTGGACCAGCCCTCCCAGTGGATCACAGAAACAGAATGATCTATCATTTGTTGTCTGATTGTGTGACGTCTGTTCAGCGTTTCTCTCTTATTATTGTTGTCTACCACCATGCTCTCAGATGAAGACTTGTACGGCTGTAACACATCCAGTACAGTTTTGTTTTTCCATATTGATGACGTAGATGGCACACGTACAATGTATTGTGACAGTATTGTGACAGTATTGTGACAATAAACACTCTCCTCTTTCTTAGGGACCGCAGATCCAGGCCTAGAGAGCGTCCCGTTGGATGGCCTTCCCTATACGACCTTAGGCTACACTAATGGTCCCGCCTTTGGGAGAGAAGACCTGACGAATGTGGACACAGGTGCGTACATGACATCAGGGGTGTTCTCGTTGTTGCCTCGGAATATGTGGATCTTGTTGTTGTTGTAGTCGGCATCATCGGCGTTGTCACTAATTAGGAGCTGTTGCTGAACTTCAGAAGTATCTTTCTGGTTCCGATGGCATTCAGTTAAATTCATTTCATCCCTGAACAATGCTCGCTGAATCTCTCTTGTGAATCCTACTGCTGTGTTGTACTGATACAGCTCTTGTGAATCCTACTGCTGTGTTGTACTGGTACAGCTCTTGTGAATCCTACTGATGTGTTGTATTGGTACAGCTGTTGTGAATCCTACTGTGGTGCTGTACTGGTACAGCTCTTGTGAATCCTACTGATGTGCTGTACTGGTACAGCTGTTGTTAATCCTACTGCTGTGTTGTACTGATTGTTTGGGTCAATTTAAGAATAACAAAAATATTTACAAATGTTCTGTTGCTGAAACCTGGACTCATGTGTCTTGTGGCTTGTGTCTTTCACTGAAGTCCAGACAGCAGGTTTCCTGCCTACCTCTCTTTTCTCCAGTTGACTCCTGAATACTTCAACCTACCTCTCTTTTCTCCAGCTCACTCCTGAATACTTCTGCCTACCTCTCTTCGGCTGACTCCCGAATACTTCTGTCTACCTCTCTCTTCTCTGGCTGACTCCTGAATACTTCTGCCTACCTCTCTTTTCTCTGACTGACTCCTGAATACTTCTGCCTACCTCTCTCTATGGCTGACTCCTGAATACTATATTTCTGACCATTCTGTTACCCGGTTTTGATAGCACACTGGTCAGTATCAAGTAATCAAGTCTCGTTTTCAATGACACGTTAAGCATCATTAGCTCCTTTGTCTAAAATTGGGTCAATCATTGCGTTACATGACTCACCAGGGAATGAGGTTTGGCATCAGGCTCTAGCACGCGATGATCACACTCGCATATCTTAAGTAAATTTGAACGATTGTAGGTTATTCTCACCTTTGTCCAGTTTCTGAGATCAGGTACGTCTTTGCTCTTAGGCTGGCGTCTTGTTAGTAAAACAAAATTTGCAAAAATGGTTCTCACTCAATAATGTAACTAACAAACGTTCTATAATATTTGTTTAATTATATTATTGTTCTCACTGTAGGGTTGGGTAGGTCTGTCACAACTCTTCCGTCCAAAGTTAATGTCATGTTTAACTTCTACCAATTGCAGATAAAAAGTTTCTTTTATAGGTTGCCAACATCCTGAATCCGCCAGTATTGTATGACACAGTGAGACATGCACAGACAGACAGAGACATGCATAGACAGACAGAGACATGCACAGGCAGACAGGGACATGCACAGACAGACAAGAGACATGCACAGACAGACAGAGACATGGACAGACAGAGACAAACAGAGACAGACAGAGACATGCACAGACAGACAGAAACAGACATGGACAGACGGACATTTAACGTACAGACAGTAGGATGATTTGGATGGATGGACTTGTGGATGGTTGGGTGGATAGATTGGTGAATAGATATGTGGATGTTTTGGTGAATGGATGAATTGGCGGGCTTTTTATATATGGATGGACGGACAATCCAGCGGATGGATGGATTGAAAGATAATTGATAGGATACATATGGACTTCATTTAGAGGGTTGGATTAACAGAAGGGCGTAAGAATGGATGAGTAGATGAATGGATGTATGGATGGATGGATGGACGGACTGACTAATGGACATACCTTGGTAAATCTGTGTAGATGAGTAAAGACTGCGAGAGCTGATAGATCACGGAATATTTCTCAGGCAAGGCTTTCTCTGTTTCTGTCCAGGTTCAGCCGACTTCCGGCAGTCTGGATGTATCCCACTCAGCATCGAGACGCATGCTGGTGAGGATGTTGCTGTCTATGCTGTGGGACCTATGTCACACCTCTTTCATGCCACCCACGAACAGAACTATTTGTACCACGTGATGGAATATGCAAGCTGTGTGGGCAGCAGCAGACAGTACTGTCGTAACAGCAAGGTCTACCGGAGGGGTCCCAGACATCGCCCCGTGGTACAACACATTCATGTACAGACCAACTCACCTGTGGTACAACAAAATGATGTACAGAGCAGTTCACCTGTAGTACAACAAATTGATGTACAGAGCAGTTCACCATTGGAACAACAAATTGATGTACAGAGCAACTCACCCATGGTACAACAAATTGATGTACAGACCAACTCACCTGTGGTTCAACAAATTAATATACAGAACAGTTTGCCCGTGGTTCAACAAATTAATATACAGAGCAACTCACCTGTGGAACAACAAATTGGTGTACAAAGCAACTCACCCATGGTACAACAAATTAATGAACAGACCAACTCACCTGTGGAACAACAAATTTATGAACAGACCAACTCACCCGTGGAACAACAAATTAATGAACAGACCAACTCACCCGTGGAACAACAAATTTATGTACAAACCAACTCACCCGTGGAACAACAAATTAATGAACAGACCAACTCACCCGTGGAACAACAAATTTATGTACAGACCAACTCACCCGTGGAACAACAAATTAATGAACAGACCAACTCACCCGTGGAACAACAAATTGATGTACAGACCAACTCACCCGTGGAACAACAAATTGATGTACAGAGCACCCATGTTCCTATAAAATTAGTGGATATCCAACAACAATCGTAAGCCAGACTCCTGTTGTAAGTTAGACTGCAGTTAGGTGAGCAGTCGTAAGTTCACCAGTCGTAAGTTCACAAGTCGTAAGTTCACCAGTCGTAAGTTCACCAGTCGATGGTTCACCAGTCTTAAGTTGAACTGTTGTAAGTTGAACTGTTGTAAGTTGAGCAGTCGCTAGATGAATATTCATAAGTTGAGTAGTTGTAGGTAAGAACTGCATCTTCTGTAGATGTAGTGTTGCACATTGGTGTTTCAATTCTGTAGTTACAGGTGAGCTCACAAAATGCCAGAATGTCATTCACTATCAAATGAAAATACAGAACACCAATATACATCTCTACACAAAACGGGTGTGTAGAGTACTTACTAGTTGGTCTTTGTGGTCAACCCTGAACTGGTACCTGAACTTTGACCGAACGAAATGATGGTTGATGACCACCTGATGTATATATTACAACAACGTTAATTACTTGACTTTAAAACTCGTCTTTCTTGTAAATCTGCAGAAGAAATCATCAATCTCTATTAATATTAATGTTTCGTCATATTAGTCAAATTGTACTAACAGATACACAAACATTGTATCATGTACTAGAACATTGTATCATGTACTAGAACATTTTATCATGTACTGGACCATTGTATCATGTACTAGAAAATTTTATCATGTACTGGAAACGTATCATGTATTGGAACATTGTATCATGTACTGGAACGTTGTAACAATGTTGCAGCATCTTCATGTTTGTATTGACCAACTACAAATGATCTTGCTGTTGTAGGCAGTGTTCACCTCCCATACTGGCTCTTCGTGCTGCATGGCCAAACACGACCTGTGTTTGTGTTTAAAAAGTTGAAGGATTCTAATATCTTGTTTATCTATTTGCCGTCAGAGATGTTACCACTAAGATGGATTTCCTTCAAAAGAGCTAGTAAAACAAGGTTTGTAGATGACTCTCACACTTAGAGTATCACTAGTAGGCAGGCAGTACCCCACAGAGTATCTCTAGTAGGCAGGTAGTACCCCACTTAGAGTATCTCTAGTAGGCAGGCAGTACCCCACTTAGAGTATCACTTTGGGCAGACAGTGGGGGGTTGCTGTAGTCAAGAGGTTAAGGCACTCGCCTTACACAGTGATGAATGGAAACGGTGGGCGATCAAACCCCGCAAGTTTCAAGCAACCCCTGTTCTCACGGGAGGTAAGACCAGAGTGCCTGCGTCCTGAGCTATCTCCAGTCGTCTCAACCAATAGTCTTGCCACTGATCCAAGGTAACTCAGACAAGAGAGTGAGATCGATGACCAGTGTATTCACTCCCTCACTATAATCCAAATACAGTGCACATCACATTATTAAGACAAAACGGTCTAATGCTGGGGGCCGTCATCGCTTCACGATGGGCAACAACTGAAGAACTTCAGGCAGGCAGTACTTCAGGCAGTACTTCCGGCAGGCAGTACTTCAGGCAGGCAGTACTTCAGGCAGGCAGTACTGCGGTAGAAATGATTTAACATCTCTGTTTAACATTACAATCTCAGCAAGTTAAGGTCCAAGATGACAGTCAAGCTGTCGGAAGTCATCATTCTAGACACATCAGCTTTACCTGAGTACACCTGGCTACACAAATATGCTCATTGTTTATCACTGCCACATTAATTTGGTTGTCAGTTTAGTAGAATTGTAAATTGTTGTGTTTCAAGTTTTAATGATGATATTTGTTAGCATTATCATAGCATGAGTTAAATGTTAACTTTCCAGTTATTAAAATAAAGGTCACCATGACATGGTCGTACTCTATTCTATTCTGGTGTCCGGTTGGTCAAACAATTAACCCTCCATATACTGGTTAGCAGGGACCAGTTTTCCACTAACTAGAATTTTACCACACTCATCCACATCATTCATGACCACACACAACAAATAACATAGCACACAGCAGGTGGCATATTTATTAAATCAATACTCATACAGCTATAAAAATGAGTGCAATGAAGTTTCAAATAATATAAGAAATACAATCTTATCTAAATAGATACTCGGAGTTTATAAGCATAAGCTATTGATGTTGCTCCCAACTAATCCAACCCAGTTCTAGCCGCACACTCCCCTCCCCTTATCTGCACCCTCAACACACTCTGCAAAACTCGTCCTCACGTTCGTATTCTGTGACATTCAGATCCGCTCAGGAGGGTGATCTTGACATCATACATTCAATATATTCAACTTATACTCACATGTGATCACACACTCAATCGATCTCCGTATACCCACGCTCTGGAACATGCATCGTTCCCTCGGTGTCTACACACACTACACACACATCTAGATCTCACCAAGTCGATCTGTACACTTGCGTAACTCTTCAGAACATGCATCATTCCCTTGGTGTCTACACACACCACACACACATGTAGATCTCTCTTAGACACAGGGCGCCCAACACACACCTTATAGAGCGACTGGTCAAGACTTGAAGGTGTATGCTTGGTTCAGCGACTCTGTTCTCACACATTCGTAAAAACAGCCTATCAATCACTCTTCTATTAAGTCCGTGAGCCTAAACAGACTCCTAGCTAAATTCAGTCTCTCGCTCACTCTTCATGGCCAGTCTCTTGAGCTAAACGTTGTCTAGTATTATATAGCTTCAAGCAGTATCAGAGCTATCCAATGGATCTCTGGGGGATGGCCTCTTGTCTGTCACTCACCCCCCACTACCCAAATCGGAACGCCAGTGGTCAGCACCTGGCCTATTACCTGTAAACACATTCTTTCCCCCAATCCCGTTTTCCCCTGTTGACTTAGTATCGAGACGGTGAGTGACCTTGGCACATATTCAGGTACGTTTGTTCTCAGAGTCGCCGATCACATCACCCCTGCCCTAAACGCTCATGCTCGGGATGGAACTGTTACAACTGGAACCATCAACCATGTACTTTGAAAACTAATCAGAAAGCTATTGAGAATTGGGTTGTAAATATATATATTTGTTGTTGGTCCACCGAAAGATGAGGACCGATTGCTCAGCATTCTCTGATCGCAAGAGTTCCAAGATGGCTGAATAAGCCAATCTGAGCCTTGATATGTCTGTCGCAGTTAGTACAGGGAAAAAGGGCTGATGTGGACAGACCTGCGGGGCGATTGTCTCTGGATAGCCTCATCTATTATTGATGCCTCATGTCTCTGAACACCTTCAGCAATAGTGCTGCGCCAGTCACACACACACATAAATGATGGACACACATAAATAACACACACCCATATAAATAACACACACATAAATAACACACACACATATATAACAAACACCCATATAAATGACACACACACATAAATAACACACACACATAACACACACCCATATATAACACACACATGAATAGCACACACCCAAATAAATAACACACACACGCATAAATAACACACATAACTAACACAAACACATACATAAATAACACACACATAAATAACACACACACATATAAATAACACATACCAAAATGAATAACACACACCAATAAATAACACACACACATAAATAACACACACCTATGTAAATAACACAAACACAGAAATAACACACACACATAAATAACACACACATAATTAACACAAACACACACACACACACATACATGAACTAGGCGAATGAACATACGCCGAACTAAAAGTAACGATAGACAACAAGACTTGGAAGGTGGAACAGCAAGGTCAAAGCCGCTTCAGAATGGAGCATAGTCAGTCTGTGGGACAGAATAAAGGAAGGTGTAAACGGAACGCTGCTCCTGTGGGTCTGTCATGTGGGTCTGTGGGCCTGTGTAAAATAAATGATTGTATGTGATAGCTGTCGTCGTGATTATTGACCTTACCGCGTCAATGAGAGGGGTATTCTGTGACTGACCTAGTTTCAGATCTAGAAGCCACAAACTATCACACAGACAACCACACGCCTTCTGGGAAATAGGCCCTCGATCAAAGACAGACACGATCACACAGTTCAACGAGACCTACTTAGAGCTCTCAGACAAAAGCTGATGGCATTAAATGTCTCCAAGAAAGAGCGAAGACGAGCAAATCACAAGGTCTGCAGACAAAGGAAGTGAGTCATTTTATGAGATAAAACAAATCATCAAACATAAAACATCAAACACTGCCAGACCACAGACAGCAACAACATGCAGGGACATATGGTGACCAATCAGAACTATGGAAGCACGTCCTGTAATGTAACACATGTTCTCCCCCCCCCCCCCCCCTTTTCACCCACATAATCTAAGCCACATATTATCACGCCCTCCCTCTAATGTAACCGACATAATATAAATCCCTCCCCAATATAACCAAAATGTTATGACAATGCCCTCCAAACTCGAACAGAGTGACACTAACACATACAAAAGATCACATACACAACACATGGAATACGGTCAATATACAACACGACGATAGGAACACATACAACAGTGTAACACAACAGTGTAACACAACATAGGAACACGTACAACAGTGTAACACAACATAGGAACACATACAACAGTGTAACACAACATAGGAACACGTACAACAGTGTAACACAACATAGGAACACGTACAACAGTGTAACACAATATAGGAACACGTACAACAGTGTAACACAACATAGGAACACTTACAACAGTGTAACATAACATAGGAACACGTACAACAGTGTAACACAACATAGGAACACGTACAACAGTGTAACACAACATAGGAACACGTACAACAGTGTAACACAACATAGGGGCACATACAACAGTGTAACACAACATAGGGGCACGGCATGTGAAATGACATAGAACATTAGAGTTACGGCTTACAGCTTAGACAAGACCAGCTAAAGATTGATGGGACAAGTATAGAGTGATTCAGCACAGGTCAAGTACAGGTCAGCCACGGCGGGCATTCTCTGCCACAGGTGGGCATTCTCTACCGCAGGTGGGCCAAGTTTTACCTATAGTTATTATTCACGGTTCAGTCCATAGTCTACAAGATTTGAAACGAGTAAAAGGTTGTTAAAGATGCTGGGGACTAGACATTCAGGTGGATACAAGTAGAGCACGTGAATCGTCAATGTTGTAGCTGCTAGTTATGGCCTGAATTTGGTAGGGGTTAGATAGGCCCATGACTGTTGTAGCTAATAGGGAGGGGGAGGGAGCGACATAGAGGCATGGGGACAAGATGTCTCTTTGAGATTGACAAAGGTGTCACGATTTCCAAAGAAGTGAATAAGGCTCCAGATGAGAGGCCCTTGTGAGACTGACAATTGTTGCAGGCACAATAGTAATTCGAGTAGCTTGCTGGTCAATAGGGTAGGGACAGAAGTACCTCGTGATCAGCGGCATGTTGATTATGGTAGCGCCTAATGGGACAATGAAACGAGAAACAGAATTCATTCAAGGCAGAGCTGTCCTGGAGGCCTTACCGCTATGTTCCTGGAAGGTATTGCACTTTTGTCTGAAATGAATAGTGACTCTTCCCCATCGCTACGAGAGAGGAAAAAACGTACTCGGTTCAGTAGGGGAAATGGGACAAAGCAGCCGCAGCACTGACAGGTTCAGTCCTTGAGTCTGTAGAGAATGACATCAGACTGACTCGATTCAGCTGTCTGTACGAAATCAGCCAGACAACATCCTTTCCCACCCCCCCCCCCCCCCAACCCCCCACCCCCCCACCCAACTGTCACGAACGCTATTTGTACTAAAAATATGGAAGAGGGCCACTTAAAGAGCCGCACTGGATGGCGGCTCATGTTAGGTGGCCCGAATCGTCCATTCAAATTGGCCAGCGGCGCCCGCTTTAGTCGCATGATTGAAAGGTGAGGAATGCCACAAGCTTCCACAGGGAGCACCCACAAGCTTCCACAGGGACCACCCACAAGCTTCCACAGGGACCACCCACAAGCTTCCACAGGGACCACCCACAAACTTATGTTGAGAAGCTTTTGTTCCACAGCGCAGTTCTGACGATCAGAAGTTTGCAAACTGCTAGAAACCTGCCACACCCGGCAGAGACGAAGAGCAACTACGAGGCTACAATATAGCTAGTTGATCAGTTATAAAACAAGTTGCATTTTGTCAGCTCCTAATAGAAGAGGAAAAGTAAGAGAAGAGGAAAATCGAAGATAGAACTGGGTTATTAGTCCGAGTGTCTAGCTAGCTAGTTGACAGAACTGGGTTATTAGTCCGAGTGTCTAGCTAGCTAGTTGACAGAACTGGGTTATTAGTCCGAGTGTCTAGCTAGCTAGTTGATAGAACTGGGTTATTAGTCCGAGTGTCTAGCTAGCTACTTGACAGAACTGGGTTATTAGTCCGAGTGTCTAGCTAGCTAGTTAACAGAACTGGGTTATTAGTCCGAGTGTCTAGCTAGCTAGTTGACAGAACTGGGTTATTAGTCAGTGTCTACTACTTAGCTAGTTGACAGAACTGGGTTATTAGTCCGAGTGTCTAGCTAGCTAGTTGACAGAACTGGGTTATTAGTCAGTGTCTACTACTTAGCTAGTTGACAGAACTGGGTTATTAGTCCGAGTGTCTAGCTAGCTAGTTGACAGAACTGGGTTATTAGTCCGAGTGTCTAGCTAGCTAGTTAACAGAACTGGGTTATTAGTCCGAGTGTCTAGCTAGCTAGTTGACAGAACTGGGTTATTAGTCCGAGTGTCTAGCTAGCTAGTTAACAGAACTGGGTTATTAGTCCGAGTGTATAGCTAGCTAGTTAACAGAACTGGATTATTAGTCAGAGTATCTAGCTAGCTAGTTGACAGAACTGGGTTATTAGTCAGAGTGTCTAGCTAGCTATTTGACAGAACTGGGGTATTAGTCCGAGTGTCTAGCTAGCTAGTTAACAGAACTGGGTTATTAGTCCGAGTATCCAGCTAGCTAGTTAACAGAACTGGGTTATTAGTCTGAGTGTCTAGCTAGCTAGTTGCAAACATGACTCGATGTAGCAATTAGAAATATGTAAATAAGCAACTTTTGTAAACAGAAAGATCTGCATTAACTGGAATAATCTGGTTTTCCTACATTGAAATCAGCTGATCGATTTTTTTGTGACAGCTGATTGATTTGATGGATCTCTGTCGCAGCCGGTAAATGGGTCTGCTCTATTCGATTGTACTCTACACTCTAAACAAATTCAAGTAACACTACCAACTATAAACTCTCTAACAACTTCAATTCTTTCTTTTACTCGCTTGCTAAAACACTCCTACCGCTAAACATAACCTTATCGATACTGTTATTGCCCGGTTCGCTCTCCTCTCGTAATCTGGCCTGATGTGATCAAACTTTGTTGCATGTTGCCGCTGATATTAAGCTCGTATATTCTAAACCCAGGTATGACGTCCGTGGTCCTGTTCCTCTTCGTCGGTGGTAGATCAAAGTGGTATTGAAGTGATCAGGATAGACTGTATCAAATGTGATCAATGAGATCACAGGAAGACCGCATCTATAAGCTACTGACGACTTGTATTTACAACCAACACATAACATGAGGGTAGTTACCTTCCTTGTTGCTAATAGTGGAAGATGTCCTACCTCGGCTGTTCTTCCTCACTCACTTTTTCTCTCACTCTGTTCTAATATGGCGTTCTCATCTGCATCTCATGTCAGCTTAATCTCGATCTGATGTATCTCTCATCTGAATGGCTCTACTCTAACTGTTGTGTGTCTATCTCTCATCTGAATGTCTCTACTCTAACTGTTGTGTGTCTATCTCTCATCTGAATGTCTCTACTCTAACTGTTGCGTGTCTATCTCTCATCTGAATGTCTCTACTCTGTTGTGTGTCCATCTCTCATCTGAATGTCTTTACTCTAACTGTTGTGTGTCTATCATCTGAATGTCTCTACTCTAACTGTTGCGTGTCTATATAAACTTCCTCTATCCGTCAACTGCTCTCCACTCCCTATATCAACTTCCTCTATCCGTCGCCTGCTCTCCACTCCCTATATCAACTGCCTCTATCCGTCAACTGCTCTCCACTCCCTATATCAACTTCCTCTATCCGTCAACTGCTCTCCACTCCCTATATCAACTGCCTCTGTCCGTCAACTGCTCTCCACTCCCTATATCAACTTCCTCTATCCGTCAACTGCTCTCCACTCCCTATATCAACTGCCTCTATCCGTCAACTGCTCTCCACTCCCTATATCAACTACCTCTATCCGTCGCCTGCTCTCTACTCCCTATATCAACTTCCTATATCCGTCGCCTGCTCTCCACTCCCTGTATCAACTTTCTCTATCCGTCGCCTGCTCTCCACTCCCTTTATCTTTCGAATGTTAAATGTCGTCCTAAAATTCAACTGTTTATCTCCGTGTCCAAAACTCAACACAAAAACTGTGTCCAATTCAGCTGCTTGTTTCAGTGTGTCTCCTCCAAGGCCTTAATCCACCGCTCTCAGCTGCCTCTCTCTGTCCAATGTACCCTGTCTCTGAAGTGAACTGTGTCCTTAGGTGTTAGCCCTGAGACTCATATTGAATCTGCATTCCCAAATCGTGCGATTTTCAAACGGCGCGCGTTTAGTGCGCCTGCCTTCCATTTTCCCCCATCCTGATCGCGCGGCCTTGAGACGACACGGGTTTGTCGACAGCAAATCTACCCGTTCTATCTGGCTACCACCACTATCGGTCACGTGTGCCTCGACACGTGGCTGGCGTCACTTGTAATGTTACCTCAGATTACCTACATTCCAACCTGCGTGGTTCGACACAAAGAGTACGTTTTGGCTACTAAATGTCTTGTGGGCTTGAGTTCAGTTGCACTGACTTGGTAGTTTAGTACACACATAAGAAAGAGAAAGAAGAATGTTTGTCTAGACACTTTCTATCTTCCTGCCATCTATAAAATGTCTCTACAGCTAAGATGTGTTATATTTGCTATGTTTAATATTGTGTGAACAGGACACCTAGCTGAACAGGCACATAAGTTAACTCTGTTACACATAGGTTAAATGGTTGCATATGACCAGTATCAGTAACTGAGAAATTGTTACAACACTTACAACACCTGTAGCACCTACAATACAACACATGAAACACGACACATACAACACGACACACACAACACGACACATATAACACGACACATACAACACAACACATACAACACGACAAATACAACACGGCAAACGCGACACATACAACACGACACATACAACACAACACATACAACACGACACATGCAACACGACACATACAAGACATGTAGCACATACAACACGACACATACAACACGACACATACAACTCGACACCTACAACACGACACATACAACACGACACATACAACTCGACACCTACAACACGACACATACAACTCGACACCTACAACACGACACATACAACACGATACATACAACACGACACATACAACTCGACACCTACAACACGACACATACAAGACATGTAGCACATACAACACGACACATACAACACGACACATACAACTCGACACCTACAACACGACACATACAAGACATGTAGCACATACAACAAGACATGTAGCACATACAACACGACACATACAACTCGACACCTACAACACGACACATACAACACGACACATACAACTCGACACCTACAACACGACACATACAAGACATGTAGCACATACAATACGACACATACAAGACAACAAATTCAAGACAACACATACAAGTCAACACATACAAGACAGCACATACACGACGACACACAACAGTCTGTGCTCACTGACCGAAACTCCATTTTCCCGAATGATGCAGACAGCTTCCTCGCACAATCACATGACGTCACATGTCAATACACACGTCTGACACTGTGGCCATCTTGATTTGCGATGGACAACTTGAATTGCTATTATAGCTTTCAACTACACATGGCCTCTTGACGCGAAGCGTGTATCAGATCTTGCTTGGTTGTAACAGCAATATTTATAGCATGCTGATGGTGCTAGCCCTACTGATAACTCCCATCGCATTTAACGACATCAACCAATCAATCAATCAATCAATCAATCAATCAATCAATTCCTCTCAACTCATAGGCCATTTCCAATATTTCGCCACTATGCACAGCTTGGGCTGCTCTCTCTTCCTCAATCCAGGTGTAATCTTTTAATCTTAGTTTCTCCTTTCTCTATCCAGGTGTAATCTTTTAATCTTAGTTCCTCCTTCCTCAATCCAGGTGTAATCTTTTAATCGTAGTTCCTCCTTCCTTAATCCAGGTGTAATCTTTTAATCGTAGTTCCTCCTTCCTTAATCCAGGTGTAATCTTTTAATCTTAGTTCCTCCCCAAATTCTATTCTACGTGTATTTTTGGATCAAATGCTCTTTCTGTTTCCTCTTGAAGTTTCCATATAAGAGCCTGTCTGGCTGTGTAGGACTGTGCCATCCGTAGCATATGTTCTATCCAGCCACCAGTTTGTTGGCTTAATGTGTTGTTCCAGGGGCTGTTGTTGGGTCCTGTCCTTTATTTCTTCCATTCCTTGCCATGTCCTGCCACTTTATATCCATTATCCTTCGTAAAACATCTGTTAGGAGTCTTTGTTGTATGGTCTTGTTGTTCTCAGTGTCTCCACTCTACAAGTACCGACTTGACACTGGCCTTGGTTGTTCTCAGTGTCTCCACTCTACAAGTACCGACTTGACACTGGCCTTGGTTGTTCTCCGTGTCTCCACTCTACAAGTACCGACTTGACACTGGCCTTGGTTGTTCTCCGTGTCTCCACTCTACAAGTACCGACTTGACACTGGCCCTGATTTTTCTAGCTTTGGTGTGCATCTTCATTTCTCTCGATCTCCACATGTTGTTTAGTGTCAGGAATGCGCCTTTTGCCTTTCCGATTCTGCTCCTTTCACTTCGACCTACTGATGCCTCATTTATACTGCCCAAACAGGCCCTTACACTTGTACCTACTGATGCCTCATTTATACTGCCCAAACAAGCCCTTACACTTGTACGAATTGATGCCTCATTTATACTGCCCAAACAGGCCCTTACACTTGTACCTACTGATGCCTCAATTATACTGCCCAAACAGGTACCGTTATCCACTTTTTCCGACTGCTCTCCCTAAAGTATGATTTGTACTTTGTTGGTAGTGTTGAGTTTAAGATGTAACGTCATATTTGGAAGGTTACATGGGCTCTACTCCTGTGGGCACCACACGAGTATGTTATTAATGTGCTCCTGGCCTTGCCATTTCACGACATAATTGTGCCGCTATTAGTCAAACTGCGCCGACATATAACTACAACATGTATGTCCGCTTGTGATGTCCTGCCTGGCCTGCTGTTTGAGCTCGTACCCCTTCGTTATTAGCCACGACTTGTGGAGCTTAATAGCCAGAGTTTGCATGGCCGTTAACAACGTCGTTATCGCTCAGCAGGGCACACTACCCGAGCTCTGGCTAATTATACACGATCATGCTGCTTCACATTAACCAGCTATTATACATAAGGGGACAAAACGGCTTTGATCGTTTGGCATTCTCAACAATGGCCGGAACTAACACGTTTGTCAACAAGGTAGAAATTACAGCCTGTGTCAAGTTTTATTAGAAAGTTGAGCCAAACACGGTCGGTGGTAATCACGTTATACTTTTGCTATCCACCCCCCATAAGATTGGCCATATCCCGGCCATATGAGCGTTCAGATGTACGTTACACGATTTAAGAGTGAAGCGAGGTGCCGAGGTAGCGTCAGACCACCACATGTTGCTGGGGATCTTGTAGCTCAAACTAAACAGGTACCCAGTACTGGGGGTGGGGAGAAGAAGATATAACCTACAACTCTGACAAGACCAGGAGAAGAAGACAGAATTTAGCTTACAACTAAATAACAGATATTAAGTGCTACAAGAGGATGAGGGATTTACATATTAATAGTATGTGGGACCAGGCTAAAGAGATGTGGGACCAGGCTAAAGAGATGTGGGACCAGGCTAAAGAGATGTGGGACCAGGCTAAAGAGATGTGGGACCAGGCTAAAGAGATGTGGGACCAGACTAAAGAGATGTGGGACCAGGCTAAAGAGATGTGGGACCAGGCTAAAGAGATGTGGGACCAGGCTAAAGAGATGTGGAATAAGACATGGCAATAAACTGTGGGATTCAAGAGAAACCAACACAAGGAATGGATCACAACAGAGACATTACATAAAACAGAAGAAATGAAAAAGAAGAAAGCTATACTCAACAATTGTCGAACCCAAGCCACCAAAGCAGAAGCAAAGAGTAATTATACTGTTACAGACAAAGAGGTCAAAACATGTATAAGGAAATATAAAAGGGAATATATTGACAAGCTGGCACAGGAGGCAGAAGAGCCAGCTGAGAGAGGAAATATGAGAGATGTCTACTCATTAACAAAGAAAATTGCAAAGAGATATATACAGACAGACAAACCAATCAAAGATAGAGAAGGCAGGATATTGACATCATCGGAGGAATAACAGAAACGATGGGGTGAGTATTTCAAGTCCAAAATGACCTCCACCACAAAAAACACCAAACATCCTACCAGCAGAGGAAACCCTGAACTTGGACGGCAACCCACCACAAGAAGCACCAAACATCCTACCAGCAGAGGAAACCCTGAACTTGGACGGCAACCCACCAAGTAAGATAGAAATCCAAAGGGCCATATTCCAAACTCAAGAAAGGGAAAGTGGCAGGACCAGATGGGATAGCAGCAGAAGCCATAATGGCAGATATAGATAAGGCCACTGATACATTGCAAGGATTATTCAAGGAGGTATGGGAAGAGGAGAGAGTGCCAACAGAATGGAAAGAGGAGAGAGTGCCAACAGAATGGGAAGAGGAGAGAGTGCCAACAGAATGGGAAGAGGAGAGAGTGCCAACAGAATGGGAAGAAGGAGAGAGTGCCAACAGAATGGGAAGAAGGAGAGAGTGCCAACAGAATGGGAAGAGGAGAGAGTGCCAACAGAATGGGAAGAAGGAGAGAGTGCCAACAGAATGGGAAGAAGGAGAGAGTGCCAACAGAATGGGAAGAGGAGAGAGTGCCAACAGAATGGGAAGAGGAGAGAGTGCCAACAGAATAGGAAGAAGGAGAGAGTGCCAACAGAATGGGAAGAGGAGAGAGTGCCAACAGAAGAGGAAGAAGGAGAGAGTGCCAACAGAATGGGAAGACGGAGAGAGTGCCAACAGAATGGGAAGAGGAGAGAGTGCCAACAGAATAGGACGAAGGAGAGAGTACCAACAGAATGGGGAAAAAGGGAGAGTGCCAAAAGAATGGGAAGAGGAGAGAGTGCCAACAGAATTGGAAGAAGGAGAGAGTGCCGACAGAATGGGAAGAAGGAGAGAGTGCCAACAGAATGGGAAGAGGAGAGAGTGCCAACAGAATGGGAAGAAGGAGAGAGTGCCAACAGAATGGGAAGAAGGAGAGAGTGCCAACAGAATGGGAAGAAGGAGAGAGTGCCAACAGAATGGGAAAAAGGAGAGAGTGCCAACAGAATGGGAAAAAGGAGAGAGTGCCAACAGAATGGGAAGAGGAGAGAGTGCCAACAGAATAGGAAGAAGGAGAGAGTGCCAACAGAATGGGAAGAAGGAGAGAGTGCCAACAGAATGGGAAGAAGGAGAGAGTGCCAACAGAATGGGAAGAGGAGAGAGTGCCAACAGAATGGGAAGAGGAGAGAGTGCCAACAGAATGGGAAGAAGGAGAGAGTGCCAACAGAATGGGAAGAGGAGAGAGTGCCAACAGAATGGGAAGAAGGAGAGAGTGCCAACAGAATGGGGAGAAGGAGAGAGTGCCAACAGAATGGGAAGAAGGAGAGAGTGTCAACAGAATGGGAAGAGGAGAGAGTGCCAACAGAATGGGAAGAAGGAGAGAGTGCCAACAGAATGGGAATATGAGAGAGTGCCAACAGAATGGGAAGAAGGAGAGAGTGCCAACAGAATGGGAAGAAGGAGAGAGTGCCAACAGAATGGGAAGAAGGAGAGAGTGTCAACAGAATGGGAAGAGGAGAGAGTGCCAACAGAATGGGAAGAAGGAGAGAGTGCCAACAGAATGGGAATATGAGAGAGTGCCAACAGAATGGGAAGAAGGAGAGAGTGCCAACAGAATGGGAAGAAGGAGAGAGTGCCAACAGAATGGGAAGAAGGAGACCTGATTTAACTGCCTAAGAAGGGGAACCTGGCAGAAGTAGAGCAAACAATACACGGAGAAGAGAATTTGAGAAGAAATTCAGATTAAATGAATAGACTTGGAGAGAGAGAGAGAAAGTCCAGCCCAGGACCTTGTATGCTGATCGGATGTTGTCAATGACAGGACTGCTGGATCTTGATTGATTGATTGATTGATTGACTCCAGACAATACCGATCACAGAACGGAGCCAGCATGATGTTTATTGTCGTAAGTTTGAAGATTATGTTTCATCTGATGGATTTATTGACGGGCAAGATCATCATTGCGAGAGACAAGAACAGGGATACTGCCATACTGCAAGCAGGTAGGAAGCAGACGATTACCATTGGGTTCTAGCCTGTCCAGTGCGGAATACTCTACAACTCTTGATGTAGCAGAGACCGCAACACCGCCAATCTTACAATTCCTTTCTTTGTCATTTTTATCTAATCTCATCTTTCTTTATCTAATCTCATCTTTCTTTATCTAATCTCATCTTTCTTTATCTAATCTCATCTTTCTTTATATAATCTCATCTTTCTTTATCTAATCTCATCTTTCTTTATCTAATCTCATCTTTCTTTATCTAATCTCATCTTTCTTTATCTAATCTCATCTTTCTTTATCTAATCTCATTTTTCTTTATCTAATCTCATCTTTCTTTATATAATCTCATCTTTCTTTATCTAATCTCATCTTTCTTTATCTAATCTCATCTTTCTTTATCTAATCTCATCTTTCTTTATCTAATCTCATCTTTCTTTATCTAATTTTATTTGTCCTACGCTAATTTTATCTTTTCTATCCTGGTCTTATCTTTCCTACCCTAATCTTATCTTTCCTTCCTTAATCCTATTTTTCCTTCCCTAATCTTATCTTTGCTGCTCTAATCTTATCTTTTGTTCCTTAATCTTAACCTTTCTTCCCTAATATTATCTTACCTCCATTAATCTTATCTTTCCTCCCCTAATCTTGTCTTTCTTACCAAAATCTTATATTTTGTTCCCCAATCTTATCTTTCTTCCTCTATTCTTATCTTTTCTTCATAACCTTCTCTTTCCTCTGCAGATCTTATATGTTGTTCCCTAATCTTATCTTTCCTTCCCTAATCTATTTTTCTTTCCCTAATCTTATCTTTCCTTCCTAATCTTAAATTTGTATTCCCAAATCGTATCTTTCTTCATCTAATCTTATCCTTTCTTCCTAATGTTATCTTTTCTCCGCTGATTTTGTCTTCTGTTTCTTAATCTTATCTTTTCTCCCATAATCGTATCTTTTTATTCACTAATCTTATCTTTCCTAACATAATCTTAACTTTCTTTCCCAAATATGGCATTTCTTGCCCTAATCTTCTCTTGTGTTCCCTAATCTTGTCTTTCCTTCCCCAGTCTTATCTTTTGTTCGATAATCTTATCTTTCTTCCTCTATTCGTATCTGTCCTCCTCTAATCTGATCTTTCCTCCCATAATGTCACATTTCCTGCCCTAATCCTATCTTTCCTTCACCAATCTAATTGTTACTGCGCTAACCGTATCTTTCCTCCCTCGGTCTTATATTTTATTTTCCTAATCTTATGTTACCTTCCTTAATCTTATCTTTCCTCCCCTAATCGTATCTTTCCTTTCATAATCTTAAATTTTGTTCCACAATGTTATCTTTCCTGGCCTAATCTTATCATTTGTTACCTTATCTTATCGTTCCTGCTTTAATCTTATCTTTTATTTCCTAATCGTATCTTTCCTGCAATAGTCTTATCTTTCCCTCTCAAATCTTATCTTTTCTATCAAAATCTTAAATTTTTTCCCTAATGTTATAGTTCCTCCCCTAATCTTATCTTTCCACCGTAGTCTTATATTTTGTCCGCTAATTTTATCTTTCCTGCTTTAATTTTATCTTTCATTTCTCAATCTCATCTTTCTTACTTTCATCTTATCTTTCCTTTGCTAATCTTTCCTGTACTAATCTTATCTTTTGTTCACAAATCGTATCTTTCGTCCCCTAATCTTATCTTTTTTCTCCTAGTCTTATCTCTCCTCCCATAATCTTATCTTTCCTTCCCTAAATCTTATCTTTCCTCCCCTAATCGTATCTTTCTTTCCCTAATTTCATATTTTGTTACCTAATCTTATCTTTTGTTCTTTAATTTTATATTTCCTCCCCTAATCTTTTCTTTTGTTCCCTAATCCTGTCTCTCCTGCCGTAATCTTATCTGTCCTGCCTTAATATTATCTTTCCTTTCCTAATCATATCTTTTCTGCCACAATCTTACCTTTCTTGTTCCAGTCTTATCTATTCTGCCTAATCCAGTCTTTCCTTATCTAATCTTATTTTTTTCTCATAAAATCGTATGTTTCCTAATCTAATCTTATATATCCTCATCTAATAAAATATTTTCTTGTCTAATCTGATCTTTTGCCAGCTTATATTATCTTTCCTCTCTGAATCGTATCGTTTCTACCTCTTATCCCATGTTTCCACTTGTCTTCTAATTACGTTCCTCCATGTATACTGAATACTAGGCTTGGCGATAACCGAACTGCCTGCCAGTCATCCAGGCTAACCAACTCTGTGACAACCTCCCTGTCTCCATGCTCGACTGTCACACATCTTTGTGGTTCAAGTCTTAAACTGTTCATCGTTCAAACTTCCCATTGTTCTATGTAAACCTCATCTCTTTGGCTTCTAATGATCTCCTGTTTAGCTACCGACTGTCTATTATTCGCTTCCTTTTCCCGAAAGCAATTGCCGATCCGCCAGCACATTCCATCCTAGATCTCCTCAGCTCTGGGTCCATATTGTTGTTTGTCCGTTCTGTGTTTGACCGTCCAGATTATCAAACCTCCATCATGTCCCCACTTTGTGTTTGACCGTCCAGATCATCAAACCTCCATCATGTCCCCACTCTGTGTTTGACCGTCCAGATCATCAGACCTCCATCATGTCCCCGTTCTGTGTTTGACCGTCCAGATCATCAGACCTCCATCATGTCCCTACTCCGTGTTTCGCCGTCCAGATCATCAAACCTCCATCAAGGAGACGGCGTGGCCTAGTGGTTAAGTGGCACGGCTCACAATCCGAAGGTGCTGGGTTCGACCCCCATCACAGCACCGGCCGTTACCCCAGGGAAGCAAACCCTTAGAAAATGCAGGAGGAAGCAGACCCTTACATAAAATGGATGCTGAAGTCCGATGCACTGGACCGACAGGCGCAAAATAAAAACCACAGTGCAACGCACACCGCCTTGAGGATAAGAGAAATAAGGCCAACGACAAAAAAAAAAAGTTCCATTATGTTCCCACTCTGTGTTTGACCGTCCAGATCATCAAACCTCCATCATGTCCCCACTCTGTGTTTGACCGTCCAGATCATCAAACCTCCATCATGTCCCGAATCTGTGTTTGACCGTCCAGATCATCAAATAAAGGGGAGCCAGTGGATGTTATTTATCTAGACTTTGCAAAGGCCTTTGATAGAGTACCTCATCAAAGATTATTTCGAAAGTTAAAATCACATGGAATAGGTGGGGAAGTTGCCAAATGGATTGAAAATTGGTTAACAGGAAGAAGGCAGAGGGTGGGCATAAATAAGGAGTACTCTGAGTGGAGTGAAGTGAAAAGTGGTGTGCCACAGGGCTCGGTTTTGGGACCAATTTTGTTCTTGATATATATAAATGATTTGGACATTGATATGAGATCCATGATTGCAAAATTTGCTGATGACACAAAACTATGCAGTAGTGTCTCATCTAAAGCGGAAGTGGATATATTGATGTCGGATTTAGATAAAATTCGAGAATGGTCTGTAAGCTGGCAAATGGAGTTTAATGTAGATAAATGTACAGTCATCCACATGGGTAGATCCAATATGGAACATAAATACAGAATGGGAGAAAACAATATTAGAAAGATAGATAAGGAAAGGGACCTAGGGGTTATAATAGATCATACAGGAAAGGTGAGTGAGCAAGTTAAGGTAGCAGTGAAAAAGGCAAATGCAATGTTAGGTATGATAAAAAGAAATATTAAACATAGGAGCAAGGAAGTGATCGTCAAACTGTATAAAGCTTTAGTTAGACCTAGATTGGAGTACTGTGTACAGGTGTGGAGTCCTTATCATAGAGGGGACATAAACATGCTAGAAAGAATACAAAAAAGAGCGACAAAGATGATAGTTGGATTCCAGAATTACAGTTATGAGGAACGACTCAGAAAAACGGGCCTACAGTGTCTCGAAGAGAGAAGAATTCGTGGTGACTTAATACAGGTTTATAAGATGATCAGAGGAATCGATAAATTAGACTATAACAAGTTTTTTAAAATACAGCCACCTACAATAACACGAGGGCATAGCTACAAGCTGATTAAAGAGAGGTCCAGGTTAGATATTAGGAAATATTTTTTTAGTCAGAGAGTGGTGTCTGCTTGGAATGCATTGCCAGGGGAGGTGGTGGAGGCAGGGACAGTTAATGCGTTTAAGAATAAACTGGATGCGCATAGATTTTAGAGCAAGGTGATGTAAATGTAACTGGTTGTATACAGACTCTGCAGGGTCTTCTAAACCAGTATAAAGACGTTAAGTTAAGTTAAACCTCCATCATGTCCCCACTCTGTGTTTGACCGTCCAGATCATCAAACCTCCATCATGTCCCCAATCTGTGTTTGACCGTCCAGATCATCAAACCTCCATCATGTCCCCAATCTGTGTTTGACCGTCCAGATTATCAGACCTCCATCATGTCCCCACTCTGTGTTTGACCGTCCAGATTATCAAACCTCCATCATGTCCCCACTCTGTGTTTGACCGTCCAGATCATCAAACCTCCATCATGTCTCTCATGGGCGAACTCATGGCTGGTAAAATAAACGAGGAAAAAACGACATGTACAATATTATCGCTTTCAAACAAACCCCAAAACACGAAATTAAGTCTTAACGGCAAATACCTGCGACCAAACGAAAACCCAAACTACCTGGAAGTCACATTTGATCGGCGCATGACATGGAAAAGTCAGATTGAGAGAAACCGAATGAGAGCCAGAGAAAGAATGGCAATCATGAGGAAACTTGCTGGCACAAGCTGGGGAGCAGACGAAAGTATACTAAAGAAACTGCACACTGGAAGAGTGAGACCAGTTCTCGAGTATGGCATTGCGGCATGGACAACAGCAGCAAAGGCGAACTTTGATAAAATTAGCAAACTTCAAAACCAAGCCATGAGAGGTATAACAGGAGGCATGAAGTCAACGCCAATTGTAGAACTTGAAAAGATTACAAAACTGCAACCCATGAACGACAGAAGAGACTGCAGAGCCCAGCAGCAATAAGAGAAACTCAGAAGACTGACTGACCATCCAATGCACCAGAGACTAAACAATTTCGGAAATGGGAAACTAAAGCGGAGAAACTTTGCAGAAATAGCCAAAGCAAAGATGCACGAAGACCCGATGAACGCACTAACAACACCAAAGCCCATCCCTACTGTACGAAAACCTATATGGAGACAGCATATATTTCCAGAGGTGGTAGAAAATATACCACTGGAGATCATATATGGACTGGACCAATGCATACACCGACGGTTCTGTAACAAACACAACACAGAACGGAGGGGCAGGAGAATTCCTGAACCTACCAAATGGCAGAAAAATAGCACTGTCATTCGCTACTGGAAAATACACAAGCAATTTCAGAGCGGAGGCAGAGGCACTGAGGGCGGCAGTGGAAGAAATGGTGACAGGTAAAAGGAATGAAAGCCATATAGTCCTGCTTACAGATGCCTTGGCCTTAGTCACAGCACTAAAAAGCCAGAAAAATACTGAACTTAAGGATTTAAGAGCAGTACTCTGTCAACTATGCCAGCAGTCCGCACCAAAAAGGGTAGTGGTACAGTGGGTTCCATCCCATTGCAACATCCAAGGCAACGAGGAGGCAAACAGATTGGCAAAAGAAGGTGCAAGACTACCACAACCAGATACTAGTATGACATACGAAGAGTCAAAAAGGCTTATTAGAGCTAGATACATGACCAAATGGGAAACCGAACATACTGGCTACGCAAAAACGATGCCTATTACCAGTTGAACAGAAGAGAGCAGACTTCGCACTGGCCACAATAGACTGAGGTACCACCTATTCAACAAATTGAAGATAGGTGGCACTGACGAATGCCCGTGTGGTACCGGGAAAATGATCGCTGAACATCTGCTGCAAAACTGCCCGACAGACGAGGATCAGAGAGAGCAGATGTGGCCATCACCAGTTGCAACACTAGACAAGCTCTACGGCAGTGTCGACAGCCTCAGGATGACCGCTGCTTTTTTCGAAAAAATAAAGTTTGATGTCTGACTGCGTACGAAGAAGAAGAAGACGAAGAAGAAGAAGAAGAAGAAGAAGAAGAAGAAGAAGAAGAAGAAGAAGAAGGAACCGTTATTCCTACGTCACATTAGCCTACATTTGCAGATTGTTGGTGATTTATTGTTGGTGATTTATTGTTGGAAAGGCCAAATGTCTAAACCCTGAAATCGTTTCTGAAAGGACAGGAACGCTCCCTGCGGAGCATAGATGTTCAACAACTACACGCTATGTTCTCATGTTATGTGCCATCCATTTCAGCTCATCTTTGTCTTCCTTCTTTCCTTCTCAAGCACCCTTTGCCATGTGTGCCTTGGTCTACCTCTACTCCTCCTGCTTTGAGGGTTTCAGTTTATAGACTGCTTTGTAATGCTGTCAGCTTGTGTCCTACCCACCACCTGCGTCTTCTACTGCTCAGATTCCACAGAGATCCGTCTGGTTCCTTCCAAATATTTCCCCTTTGTTCATCGTATCCTGCCATGTAGATTAAATATCAAGAGAGACAACAAACGATTCGGTCATCTTACGAGAATGCAAACCAAGAAACTGCTAATGTGCACCTACATCATCTGCATAGCTCGTATGTATTTATATGGCACGTCAAAGAATACGTTACAGATGGATGGCATTGGTCAAATCTTACACCATAAGTTTACAACATCCAACACAACACACTGGCGAGGAGGACAGGAAACTGCCTCTCCCAATGCCACATTGCAGCAACAATGGATAGGAAAGTAACATCATTCTAGAGAAATATAAAACAAGTGAAAGAGAGTATATCCCGTAGTTGATGGCGCGCCATGGTAGCAGTTAACAGAGAACTACCGACGCAGATTTAAACTGTTCTGATACTATTCGATCTAACACAATCTAGAGCCAAGTAAGTCCAGTACTTATGCTTGGAAACGGTCAAAGGACAATCTCCGACCTTGGGCTATCGGTCGCCTCTGGTAGGTCATTGTGAGACAGAGAGATATTGGTCGAATTGGCAACAGGCCGCCACTCAAAGAGATATAGATCAGATTGGACGGTCAGATGGGATGGTCAGATGGGACGGTCAGATGGTATCGTAGTTCGATCAAACAAGTCGGGCTTGGTGACACAAACACCATGCGCCATGAATGTCTAAGTCTCGCAAACTCCAACCCATTTCTGAATGTCATGTCTGTTTACAGCAAACCGATTTCAGTGAGCCTTTACGTTTGGAAAGTATAGCAGTAATATTCCTGCTAATGATTTCTAGTTTTGGCTCAATTCCTTTCCAGTGCTCAAAAAGATAAAGTACTGTCTGACCGTGTCCTAAACGCAAGGTTAAATCATTCAAATCTGTGGTTACATCATCCAAAAACCTTCACTTGATCCTCGCCAGCCAGTTGTGTAGTTACATCAGCCAAAAACCTCCACTTGATCCTCACCAGCCAGTTGTGTAGTTACATCAGACAAAAACCTCCGCTTGATCCTCACCAACCAGTTGTGCAGTTACATCAGCCAAAAACCTCCGCTTGATCCTCACCAGCCAGTTGTGTAGTTACATTAGCCAAAAACCTCAGCTTGATCCTCACCAGCCAGTTGTGTAGTTACATCAGACAAAAACCTCAGCTTGGTCCTCGCTAGCCAGTTGTGTAGTTACATCAGCCAAAAACCTCCGCTTGATCCTCACCAGCCAGTTGTGTAGTTACATCAGTCAAAACCCTACGCTTGATCCTCACCAGCCAGTTGTGTAGTGACATCAGACAAAAACCTGAGCTTGATCGTCGTCAGCCAGTTGTGTAGTTACATCAGCCAAAAACCTCCGCTTGGTCCTCGCTAGCCAGTTGTGTAGTTACATCAGCCAAAAACCTCCGCTTGGCCCTCGCTAGCCAGTTGTGTAGTTACATCAGCCAAAAACCTCCGCTTGGTCCTCTTTAATCAGTTCCTGGAATTGCTGTTCTAGTTCATCAAGAGACAGCTTGACTCTAGACATGGCAGACATGTGTTCAACACGTGACCTCACCATAGCCAAAGCCCATTGCTGTACAGCAGATGACCCAGCTATGCCTCCACCTGTTCTTGTAGAAGAAACTTGAATTAACCTGTGGCTCAAGGAGTAGCCAGAAACTACCTTCACCAAGTCTCCATGACAGAATTCTCGGACAGTGACGAAATCTTGGCACGCAAACTTTCCTGGTGGACAATGCAATGACATCCCAATACTTGAGTTTCGTGCTTTCTTTCACAAGAAACCTCATCACAACACTCTGATGCATGCAAGCACTAACAGCAATAACATTTGTATTTATCTGTCACATGATTGGCCAGTACCAAGTGGACCATCTAGCAGTAATCCGACACAAGAACCCCTAACTAATGATAGTAGTTCGAGCACGCTTTAACACTTTCAGGTAGAACTAAAACAAAATAGTCCTAGTTTGATTTGAACGCCCCCTCGTATTCACATTTCAGGTGATACCAGGAGAAAAAACTGACAGAATGCAGTGAATCTTCTTCTTTCTCGTTCATCTTCAGACCTCAACTTTAATGACTCTAACGAAGGCAGCAGTCGACTCAAGGCTCTGTACGCTTCCGTACAGCTTCTCGTGGAAGGACACTGCCAAATGCTACTTCATTTCTCGATATACCGAGGGAATAACAGATTACTTAACAGACGGGATATCATGGGAAATTAATAGAATTGTCCCGGTGTTCAGACAATAAAATACTAAAGGAAGAGCTCAGAGATGAAAAGAGATTTGATGAAGTTCAATCATTAGAATTAACTGGTTTTAGGAACAATAATAATCAAAGAGCTAACGAGTTGTTTCCTCATAGCAACAAAATAGAAGGGAAACCAAATGGAGCAAGGACGGATACAAATGTATTACGTTATAAGTCGTTCTGTTGTGTTTATAATGACGGTACTTAACCTCGTGTGTTAGAGACCAAGGATTGGGGTGGCTGCTTACTCCATGCCAGATCTGGTGAAAGTCACCATTTGTGTAACGGTAAATGGACTGAAGGTCCTTCAACAGACATCTCCGTCCAACTTGCGCCATGTCTGGATATGGGGGCGTCAGTATGGGGGGGGGGGCGTCAATATGGGGGGCGCGTCAGTATGGGGGGAGGTTAAAAGAGGGCGTCATTATGGGGCATCAATATGGGTGCATGAGTATGGGGCGTCAATATGGGCGTTAAAATGGGGCGTCAATATGGGGGCATGAGTATGGGGCGTAAATATGGGGGCGTCAATATGAGCGTCAATATGGGGGCATCAATTTGGGGCGTCAATATGGGGGCGTTAATATGTGGGCGTTAATATGTGTCGTTAATATAGGGGCGTTAATATGGGGGCGTTAATATGGGAGCGTTAATATGGGGGCGTTAATATGGCGACGACAATATGGACATCAAGCATATGTAGCAGAAAAGACGTTGGTCGAGCTGTCAGCGTGCCAATCTTCAGACAAAACGGGCATCGCGTTTATATCCCCAGTGGGACAGCTCCATTCAGATGTGGGCCAGCCCCACTCATCCACTCAGATGTGGGCCAGCTCCACTCATCCACTCAGATGTGTGCTAGCTCCACTCAGATGTGGGCCAGCTCCACTCAGATGTGGGCCAGCTCCACTCATCCACTCAGATGTGGGCCAGCTCCACTCAGATGTGGGCCAGCTCCACTCAGATGTGGGCCAGCTCCACTCATCCATTCAGATGTGGGCCAACTCCACTCATCCACTCAGATGTGGGCCAGTTCCACTCATCCACTCAGACGTGGGCCATCTCCATTCAGATGTGGGCCAGCTCCACTCATCCACTCAGATGGGGGCCAGCTCCACTCAGATGATTCCACTAATAACCACAACCTGCCATGCTTGCAGCAAACACAGTGTGGCAGGCTGATGTCCCCGGTCCCCACCTGCTATTCTTGCCCAGGCTGTCCAGTGAATGTGCAGTGACGCCACTGGAGGCGAGCTGGTCGTCAGAAGTTTCATAGTTCTGTCAAAAGTCAACTGCAGGTCTGGCACAGTTATAATCTCAGACCACGTGACATTGACCCATTGTGAGGTTGTTTGGGGAACACAGCCGTCAGAGGGAGAGAAAAACAGTCAACGTCTGGTCTGTAGAGGAAGAGCTGAGACAATAAGGACAAATTAGCACAAGAAAGCCTCATCAGGTCTTTAGCAAAGCACGATGTATGCTGTCTTGTTTGGCTCATGTTACTTGGGCAAGGCTTGACTGTCTTGTGTGAGCATTCGTTCTATGTCATTGGGGCATGTGTGTTGTTTAGGCGTGGCTAGCACACAGAGTAGGTATTGTATAGGCGTGGCTAGCACACAGAGTAGGTATTGTATAGGCGTGGCTAGCACACAGAGTAGGTATTGTATAGGCATGGCTAGCACACAGAGTAGGTATTGTATAGGCGTGGCTAGCACACAGAGTAGGTATTGTATAGGCATGGCTAGCACACAGAGTAGGTATTGTATAGGCGTGGCTAGCACACAGAGTAGGTATTGTATAGGCATGGCTAGCACACAGAGTAGGTATTGTATAGGCGTGGCTAGCACACAGAGTAGGTATTATATAGGCGTGGCTAGCACACAGAGTAGGCATTGTATAGGCGTGGCTAGCACACAGAGTAGGTATTGTATAGGCGTGGCTAGCACACAGAGTAGGTTAGATGGGTACAAAAGGGGTAGAGAGAGAGAGAAATAGAGAGAGGTGAGAGAGAGCCGAGTGAAAAAGTCGAGAGAGATGTCAGAGAGTTAGGCAGAGAGAAAGAGAGAGAAAGAGTGCAAAGAGAGGCGAGAGGTAGTTAGAAAATTAGGCAGAGACAGAAAAAGAGAGCAAGTGAGAGAAAGAGAAGGGGTGAGAGATTTGGACTGAGAGAGAGATAGAGGGCAAAAGAGAGAAAGAAAGAAAGAGAGAGAAAAGGAGAAAGTGAAAGAGAGAAAGAACGAGATAATGAGAATGAGAGAGCGTAAAGAGAGAGAGAGAGAATGAGAGGGAGAGAGAGCAAAAGAGAGGCGAGAGAGTTGATGAGAGAGACAAATAGAGAGAAAAAGAAAAGCGAGGAAAAGAAAGAAAGAGAGAGAAAGACATTGAGAAAGCGAGAGAGCGATTGAAAGAAAGAGAGAGAGAGAAAGAAAAAGAAAGATAGAAAGAGAAAAAGAGTGAGAAAGAGAGAAAAAAGAAAGATCGAGAGAAAAAGAGCGAGAAAGAGAGAGAATAAAAAGAGAAAGAGAGAAAGAGAAAGAGGGAGAAGGAGAGAGAAAGAGAGAGAGAGAGAGAGAGAGAGAGAGAGAGAGGCTCTTAACTTAACTTAACTAGGCAACGACCAGAGGCTGAAAGGCTCTCACCAAGTCGATCAGTCCCTAGAAAGATGGAGGGGAGGGGGGAGGGAGGGGCCTGCTGTCACTTTGACGTGGACCGTACGTCTCTGACGTAAAGTTTGGCACACCTACCAGACCTGGAGTAGAAAACTCTCCTGCTCTTACCTGCTGTCCCTGGAGGCAAGAAATGTCACTCGCCCATCAATCACCCTAACTCAATTTTGTGACTGATGGGCAGGCGTGATTGCTACAAGATTCCAGCAGGAATGTAACCATAACAGATCACTTTCAGGAGGCCTGGCTGTCTAGGTACGTTGGTTATCGTGTTCTTAAAATTATATATCGATCACGTATATAGATCATGTATAGGGATGACATATATAGAAGACGTATATAAATCACGTATATAAATCACACATATATGCATATTATGTATAAGTAAAACATGTGAATGATATCGATATGAAATCGATCAACAAATGTGAGGAGTGATTTCTCCTAGCTGTCAGTTAGAACTCAATCAAGCGAAATGGCCATCTTGATATTCCCCAACACTGACAATCATCAGGCTGTGCCTTGCTCTGCTTTGTTCGGTCCTAAACAAAGCCAATACCTACGAATGTTTCTATCGATTGTTATCTGCCTCAATGCAACGATCAATCGGCCAATACATGATCAGGAGAATCAACCTGTGACGTAGGCATACACGGCGGACATAGCTAGATCAGCAGCCAAATCAGTTTTGGGTTGGATGTGGCGCAGTGGTAGTGTTGTGGTAACAAGTTGTTGCATTCATAAATGAATGTACTACATCATGTCCGGCACTATCTCCAGGCCATTCTCTTGTTCTTGCTCGTCCGACGGCTCGTCTGTCGTCAAACTTGCTCGTGTTGTGACTCTGATCACAGCTCAAACTTGCTCGTGTTGTGACTCTGATCACAGCTCAAACTTGCTCGTGTTGTGACTCTGATCACAGCTCAAACTTGCTCGTGACTCTGATCACAGCTCAAACTTGCTCGTGTTGTGACTCTGGTCACAGCTCAAACTTGCTCGTGTTGTGACTCTGGTCACAGCTCAAACTTGCTCGTGTTGTGACTCTGGTCACAGCTCAAACTTGCTCGTGTTGTGACTCTGGTCACAGCTCAAACTTGCTCGTGTTGTGACTCTGGTCACAGCTCAAACTTGCTCGTGTTGTGACTCTGGTCACAGCTCAAACTTGCTCGTGTTGTGACTCTGATCACAGCTCAAACTTGCTCGTGACTCTGATCACAGCTCAAACTTGCTCGTGTTGTGACTCTGGTCACAGCTCAAACTTGCTCGTGTTGTGACTCTGATCACAGCTCAAACTTGCTCGTGTTGTGACTCTGATCACAGCTCAAACTTGCTCGTGTTGTGACTCTGGTCACAGCTCAAACTTGCTCGTGTTGTGACTCTGGTCACAGCTCAAACTTGCTCGTGTTGTGACTCTGGTCACAGCTCAAACTTGCTCGTGTTGTGACTCTGGTCACAGCTCAAACTTGCTCGTGTTATGACTCTGATCACAGCTCAAACTTGCTCGTGTTGTGACTCTGATCACAGCTCAAACTTGCTCGTGTTGTGACTCTGATCACAGCTCAAACTTGCTCGTGTTGTGACTCTAGTTACAGCTCACACTTGCTCCTGTAAGGATGTATGGTACAGCAGGGTGACAACACTCTGTGAAGAGAGCCGAGTAAAAAGTTCTTGCTGACGTCGAATGCTCTGTGCCGTTTGGCGCATAAACACAGAATTTTGGTTTCTCCAGGAAGAAAACAACGCGAACGAGGTCAAGATACACATGAAGAGACAAAACATGGCCGAGGGGAGTAGAGAACATTAGAACTGTAACCTGCCAATCATTCGACACGTTTTAAGCCACAAAAATGAGACTGGAAACCCGGTCCTCACTGAACGCCCATAAAACATCAACAAATATGGAGAAGTCACTAAACAGAAACCTATGGCATGACTCCTCGTGTACCTGCAGACAACACCTGCTCCCCATGATTGGGTAAGGTTGTGAGTAATTCATTGAACATCCAACAGGTATGGGACGGGAAATGGGACTCATGTTGATACGTCTTTACTTTGGTGCTGAACGTAAGTGTCCAGTGAGATGATGGCAGAGTCAAGAGATGCAGACCGGCTATGTGCTGTCCTGCTGGTGGTTCTGGTCTGTTGTATGCAGTTGGTGGTTGGGTTCAGTGATGGAAGCAATCCCAAGGCAGCTCAGCAACAAGGAGGATCTATTGCAACAGGTAGACACCTCCACGGCTACCACAATCGCATCCTTATCAACACCAACCTAAGCCCCCACACACGACGCCATCACCAACAGAAACTAAGCCCCACACACATGACACCATCATCAACAGAACCTAAGCCCCCACACACATGACACCATCATCAACAGAACCTAAGCCCCCACACACATGACACCATCATCAACAGAACCTAAGCCCACATACACGACGCCATCACCAACAGAACCTAAGCCCCCACACACACGACACCATCATCAACAGAACCTAAGCCCCCACACACGACGCCATCACCAACAGAACCTAAGCCCCCACACACATGATGCCATCACCAACACCAACCTAAGCCCCCACACACATGACACCATCATCAACACCAACCTAAGCCCCCACACACACGACGCCATCACCAACAGAACCTAAGCCCCCACACACGACACCATCATCAACAGAACCTAAGCCCCCACACACAAAACACCATCACCAACACCAACCTAAGCCCCCACACACACGACGCCATCACCAACACCAACCTAAGCCCTGACCCCCCCCCCCCCCCACACACACAACGCCATCACCAACACCAACCTAAGCCCCCACACACACGACGCCATCACCAACACCATCATTTATTCAACATTCGTGCACTTCCTGGTATCAGTTTTACCAGAACAGGAAATTGTGTTTAGTGATTCAAAGTATTCCAGAGTGACTAAGGGGACATGTCCATCAAATAAGGGAACATGTCCATCAAATAAGGGAACATGTCCATCAAATAAGGGAACATGTCCATCAAATAAGGGAACACGTCCATCAAATAAGGGAACATGTCCATCAAATAAGGGAACATGTCCATCAAATAAAAGAACATGTCCATCAAATAAGGGAACATGTCCATCAAATAAGGGAACATGTCCATCAAATAAGGGAACATGTCCATCAAATAAGAAAATATGTCCATCAAATAAGGGGACATGTCCATCAAATAAGGGAACATGTCCATCAAATAAGGGAACATGTCCATCAAATAAAGGAACATGTCCATCAAATAAGGGAACATGTCCATCAAATAAGGGAACATGTCCATCAAATCGGGGGACTGTAAATCGAGGTATGGGGAGAATCCCCCTGTATGTTCTACCTCAGACACATGTACAAATGACGAGTTTAGCGGAGTAGGTGTCATTCCATGATGTCTTACAAATGATAAGACTTGTATTATAATCATCTGTTCTTCATCTTCTTCTTCTTCTTTCTCACCCGTTTTTCCCTACAGATCATCAAGCCACCTACTATAGCAATGCACCAAATGCGCCCTATAAGATGCGTCATGGATCCTAGCACGTTTCTGAAGTCCTAGTGTGCTCTACTCGCTTAAAGTTATGTGATCTTATTTCTTGTCTGCCACCCACCTGATAAACTGAGCCGTTTATTACAATTTATATTGGGCTCCCATCAAGTTGCGGGAGCATGAGGTTATATCTGCAGTTGCCATACTCGCATAAAGCTGGCACCAAATTGCAAACGTAATTTGTGATGCTGGTGTGTGCGATAACACGTTTCTGGGCGCTATGACACGGTCTTGTGAGCTAAGACACGGTCCTGGGAGCTATGACACGGTCCTGTGAGCTAAGACACGGTCCTGGGAGATAAGACATGGTACTGGGAGCTAAGACACGGTCCTGGGAGCTAAGACACGGTCCTAGGAGCTAAGACATGGTCCTGAAAGCTATGACACGGTCCTGGGAGCTAAGATAAGGTCTTGGGCGTTGTGACACGGTCCTGGGCGTTATGACACGGTCCTGGGCGTTATGACATGGTCCTGGGCGTTATGACACGGTCCTGGGCGCTATGCCACGGTCCTGGGCCCTATGACACAGTCCTGGGCGTTATAACACGGTCCTGGGCCCTATGACACAGTCCTGTGCCTTACGGCATAGTCATACACTCGATGCCACATGCATGCGTACCTTTACGTGCTCATTGTGTTAAAGTAATTGGGCCTTTTCTGGCACCATAACCAACATCACTGGCACCATCACCAACATCACTGGCACCATCACCAACATCACTGGCACCATGATCAACATCACTGGCACCATCATCAACATCACTGGCACCATCATCAACATCACTGGCACCATCATCAACATCACTGGCACCATCACCAACATCACTGGCACCATCATCAACATCACTGACACCATCATCAACATCACTGGCACCATCATCAACATCACTGGTACCATCACCAACATCACTGGCACCATCATCAACATCACTGGCACCATCACCAACATCACTGGCACCATCACCAGCATCACTGGCACCATCACCAACATCACTGGCACCATCACCAACATCACTGGCACCATCACCAACATCACTGGCACCATCACCAACATCACTGGCACCATCACCAACATCACTGGCACCATCACCAACATCACTGGCACCATCACCAACATCACTGGCCTCACCATAGCCATTAACCTCCCCCCACCCCCAATCGGTTTCTGTTCACCTTGCTTAAAACTGTTCCCTGACACATGTTTCGCTCTGAGTAGCTATCATTGCAATACACGAGGCTCCTGGCGCCTTATTCAGTATTTGAGCCTATCCCTGCACAGTGCTCACCATGCTATCAGCTCTGGTAAAGCCAGACATGGACATCTTTGGCTATGTACACTTCCTGAGAAGGACTTGCCCTTCCTCCCACACAGAAAACATCGGCGATTGCTGGTGGTTCTCACTAAGGCTGTGTCCTCTGTTCAGCGAGGCGCATCAGTTCCAACAGCAGACAGGATCTTCTGGGCAACGCGACTGAGTTGTTAGTTTTTTTTTTTTGTTGTTGTTTCTGTTTCGCCATGCCATATTAAAGACATAATGACGCTGCTACCTGTTTTGCCACCTACCCCATTATAAATTTGTCTGGGTTGAAACAGGCCACCGAGCAGGCGAGGACCTCTCCACTTCCACTCCAGCTGTCAGGGATTCTGTGAGCCACGTCACGACTTTGAGCGGTTCTACGCGCTAACTGTCAGCAACACAACGTATTGGCTGGACCTAGTAAAGGTTAAGTTGGTCAAGGTCACCCGTAGAGTGACATCACGAAGAGTAAGACGATGAAGTGGGAGCTGTCAACAAATGACCTAACAAACCAGAAACATGTTTGTTCTACATTGATATATAAGTGACTTCAGGTCTTAACGGTGCACACGGAGAGCTGACACCAGGCAAGAGATACTTCCGTTCAAATTTATTCAGTACGGGACAATCCTATCTAGAGAAGAAGATTTACAACAGTTGGTTAGAAGGGTATACAGCGTAGCGTGACCAGTTTTGTCCTTGATTGCACATTACACAGTAATTATCTATGGGACACGTCCTTGTTCATGAATTCCGCTCTAAAACTAAACAATTTGATAAATCACCTTCTATTTGATCCCCGTACCCGGATGACAAGGGGAAGCCAGAGACACAGAAAGAGACAGGGGCTTATCTCCCGTAATCCATGTCCGTCAAATGTGCGCAGAAATCCTAGAAAACATATCAAGATCCATTCATAGGCGTCTCTGTAGACCATGCGCGTGGCGCCCTGCGAGAAGCCTCTCCAAGGCGTAAGCCTGAGCACTGGATGTGGAGACCCTGGGCTACCCAAAGTACGGGATTCCCCTCTCGGCCTCGCTGGTGTAATGCAAAGGAATGCAAGCCATGACAATTTGGCCCCAGCTCAGCTGCAAGAGCTGCCGGAATGAGTTAGTAATTTTGAAACCATCCGCCTTAAGTGCAACCACTTCTAGGCGAACTGTCTGAAGAGGCTAACGAGCTTCGTCTACCCGGGTTTAGAGTTTACTTTCTCTTAGATTGGCTGCCAACCAAGGCTAATGAACCCAATCTGCCGGCCCAGTTATACTGCGGGGTACTCGGTCGCGCCCCACAGCAGGCTCTGTAAGAAAAGGGGGCCCCTCATGAAGGTGCTGCTGGGGACACAATAATGTAGGAGAGGTCATTGGCATGGAAACTCCTGAACGTCAAGCCGAACAATGAATCCAGCGGCGATCTCTACACCTGGAAAGGAGAGGCTATAACAGACGCTTCACTTTCCTTTAGCGAGCGGGACGTCCAGTCCAGACCTCGCTACCCCCTCAAGATCAATAGTTGAAAACCATTAAGTGGCACAGTCTGGCTTCCACAGAGGAGGAAGAGGTTACGTTACATACTCTCAGGCAGATTTATGAACAAACTAAAGAACAAGGAGCAGAACATCGTCTTGGCAGTCCAGGAGGAAGAATGTGACCGAGTGGATAGAAACAGATTTGGGGTAATCCTGGGAGACTGTGCAGATCAAGGACAGTTATTGAACAGTATCAGATCAATGTAGAGAAAAAGCGAAAGTACCAACAGAACAGCAAGCGGACTCAGAAATTGGTTTGGAGTTAAGACCAACGTAAGACAGGGATGCGTACCATCACCACTTTTGTTCATTGTATTCGTACATATGAGCAAAATAGCAACTGAACCGTACACAGAAATCACCTCGATGCACGATCTTCTTTTTGCAGATTATCAGTCTCTTTCATTCAGATCAACTTAACAGCCAATAACATCGCCCCTGACCTATGCATAATATGAAGATTAATACAACAAAGACAGACAATAAAAATCAATACAATAGAGAAGACACTAAATATTCAGATGAAAAGTACATGACATAAGTCAAAGAATTCCAATACTTGAATATCGTGAACAGAGGTGAAATCAAGAAGGCAATATCGGTTTCCTCTCAGCGCTCGCCGGTATTCCACAAACACAATCCACTGGAGATTAACAGTATTTCACACACCCAAGCCGACTAGCCACACAGCTGGTATACGACACACAATGACACCTCCCCATGGCGACTAGCCACACAGCTGGTATACGACACACAATGACACCTCCATACGGCGACCAACCACACAGCTGGTATACGACACACAATGACACCTCCATACGGCGACTAGCCACACAGCTGGTATACGACACACAATGACACCTCCCCAGGCCGACTAGCCCCACAGCTGGTAAACAACAGACAATGACACCACGCCATGGCGACAAGCCACACATCTGGTATACGACACACAATGACACATCCACCGGGCGATTAGCCACATATCTGGTATATAACACACAATGACACCTCCATACGGCGACTAGCCACACATCTGGTATTCGACAGACAATGCCACCACGCCATGGCGACTAGCCACACTTCTGGTATGCGACAGACAATGCCACCACGCCATGGCGACTAGCCACACTTCTGGTATACGACAGACATTAACACCTCCATACGGCGACTAGTCACACATCTGATATACGACACACAATGACACCTCCACAGGGCGACTAGCCACACTTCTGGTATACGACACACAATGACACCACGCCATGGCGACTAGCCACACATCTGGTATACGACAGACAATGACACTTCCATACGGTGACTAGCCACACTTCTGGTATACGACAGACAATGACACCACGCCATGGCGACTAGCCACACTTCTGGTATACGACACCCAATGACACCTCCACAGGGCGACTAGCCACACTTCTGGTATACGACACACAATGACACCACGCCATGGCGACTAGCCACACATCTGGTATACGACACACAATGACACCACGCCATGGCGACTAGCCACACTTCTGGTATACGACACACAATGACACCACGCCATGGCGACTAGCCACACTTCTGATATACGACACACAATGACACCTCCACAGGGCGACTAGCCACACTTCTGGTATACGACACACAATGACACCTCCCCAGGGGGACTAGCCACATAGATATGTAGAAGTAGGACAAACTTGACATCAAGTCGCCGCAGGCACAAATAATTGGATGAAGGCATCACTATGTTCTGTCGATCTGTATGTCTGGGACACTTGATGCTGATGTACAGACGCTGCTCTCTGAGACTATCCTAACCCGGTCTGTCTCTTCTTTAGTCTAACAAAGAGGATCTTGTATTAGACATAGTTGCCAATCTCAAGCGAAGAGCGATACCTTCTAGATGTCTTCTCATACGACTGTAAAGTTTAATCCTGGCACGGTAGACTCTAACGCACTTGGGACATACATGTGACAAGTTTGCTGTAGAGTCTTCGTGCGTTCTGTTCTTTCGTTATTTACTAAAAGATGCCGATCACCTATAGGTATGTCTGGAGTGCAGTGAAGTCGATTCTGACGAGTAAAAATAAACAGAACATAACTCCGTTACAGAGCAACAAAAACCAGGTCACTGCTACATGCTAGGCTCCTGGTCTGCGCGTACACTTACACTATTTGTTAGTTAGCTTCTGCTGAACATCAATACTGGATGCACAGTGTGGAGAACATAACGGAACAGGACACAGTAAGTAGAGGACATAACGGAGCATTACACAGTAGGTAGAGGACAAAATGGAACAGGACAGACTGTGTAGAGAACATGACGGCACAGCCAATCAAAACCCCCGTCCTGCCCCTTGATGAATATCTTTGTGTGGTTACGGTTCTGACAAGAGAGTTGCTCCGTGGTTGATGCCGTGCACTCCCATGTACTTATATAATGTTGCAGACGATATTTCTCTAAGCGAGTCTCTGTACTAACTCGATTACTCCCGTGAACTTTTATAATGTTGCAGACGATACCTTCTATGAGCGAGTCTCTGTACTAACTCGATTACTCTCATGTACTTATATAATGTTGCAGACGATACCTTCTATGAGCGAGTCTCTGTACTAACTCGATTACTCTCATGTACTTATATAATGTTGCAGACGATACCTTCTCTAAGCGAGTCTCTGTACTAACTCCATTATTTATATCTCCAGTAACTATTAGCGCTAAACCTGATTCCGGACAATCATTTACCGGCTTCTCGATTTACGCAATCGACGAGAGCGACCACGTGGCCGGATGTTTTGTTGAGGATGACACGGATGTGGTTGTAGGTTCGTGCAGCGATGTGATAGCCATCACTGATGAGACTCATGCAGCCTTCCACAAGATGGCTAACTTTGACCGGAAGAACGTGTCTATTCATTGGCAACCCGACGGCTACAACCACAGGAATGTCAGTTTTGTGTAAGTACTGCAATCTAGCAACCACATAAACACAACATCACACAACTGGTTATTGATGAGAAGGAAGAGGGAAGAGGTTTGAGTCTAAAAATATGTCGGCTTTATTACTTTCAATTTCTCATTGTCACACCAGAAGTGACCCGTCACTGACCTAGACAAGATGTGACAGATAGCTAACCTAGACAAGATGTGACATCACTTACCTAGACAAGATGTGACACATCACTGACCTAGACAAGATGTGACATCACTTACCTAGACAAGATGTGACACATCACTTACCTAGACAAGATGTGACACATCACTTACCTAGACAAGATGTGACTTCAATTACCTAGACCATACAGACATTAGTGAAGAGCAAAAGGGGCACGACAACATCAATATGGCACAAGAAGAGCATATGATGGCAAAGTTAACAATGAATGAAATGGAAGAGGCCATGAGAACGTTAAAGAAAAGAAAATCTCCCGGAAAAGATGGGATAACAAACGAAATGCTGATGGGGCTGGGCCAAATAGCAAAGAGGAAACTACTATCAGTCCTGAACCAAAGCTGGAAAAGGGGTATTCTACCCCAGGCATGGAAAGACGCAGTACTTGTACCAGTACCAAAGAAAGGAAAAGACAAAACAGATCCAAATGGATATAGGCCTATCAGCCTACTGAGCTGCGTAGACAAAATAATGGAACGTATGATCAACACCAGACTGATGTGGCATTTGGAAGAAAAACACATACTAATTCCACAGCAAGCAGGCTTTAGACAGCACAGATTCACTGAGGACCAGGTCATCCTCATAGCCCAGGAAATAGAAGATGCCTACCAAAAGCAAAAACACACAGTAGCGTTTTGGGTGGACCTAGAAAAGGCATTTGACAAAGTCTGGAAAGAGGGACTTAGAGAGAGTCAAGCTAAGAAGAAGTTAAGTTTGTGGGAAAATGTACAAATGGATCAGTCACTACCTCAAAAGCAGAACGGCCAGAGTTCAAATACAAGGGCAAATGAGCAAAAAGGTGACACTTGAGCAGGGAGTTCCACAAGGTGGAGTACTGTCACCCACACTCTTCCTGGTGTATATAAATAGCATAACAGAGAATATACCAAGAAGAGTCCATAGCTCAATGTTTGCAGACGATCTGGCTATGTAAAACCTCTGAAAAGAATCTCACCACAGCAAGAAATCGGATGCAGCAGGCCCTAACATCGCTGGAAGAGTGGGCAAACTCATGGCTGGTCAAAATAAACGAGGAGAAAACCACATGTACAATATTCTCGCTGTCAATCAAACCCCAAAACACCTAATTAAGTCTTAACGGAAAATTCCTGCAGCCAAACGACAACCCAAACTATCGGGGAGTCACATTTGATCGGCGCATGACATGGAAAAGTCAGATCGAGAGCAACCGAATGAGAGCCAGAGAAAGAATGGCAATCATGAGGAAACTTGCTGGCACAAGCTGGGGAGCAGACGAAAGTATACTAAAGAAACTGTATACTGGAAGAGTGAGACCAGTTCTCGAGTATGGCATTGCGGCATGGACAACAGCAGCAAAGGCGAACTTCGATAAAATTAGCAAACTCCAAAACCAAGCCATGAGAGGTATAACAGGAGGCATGAAGTCAACGCCAATTGTAGAACTTGAAAAGATTACAAAACTGCAATCCATAACCGACAGAAGAGACTGCAAAGCCCATCAGCAAGCAGAGAAACTCCGAAGACTGACTGACCATCAAATGCACCAGAGACTAAACAATTTAGGAAATGGGAAACTAAAGCGGAGAAACTTTGCAGAAAAAGCCAAAGAAAAGATGCACGAAGCCCCCATAAACGCACTAACAACACCAAAGCCCATCCCTACTGTACGAAAACCTACCTGGAGGCAGCATATACTTTCAGAGGTGGTAGAAAATATACCAGGTATTGGAAACAAAAACTGCCAGACTGAAAAAGAAAGAAGAGATACTACCCTGAGGTATATAACGAAAAACTACCTAAGCATGGACTGGACCCCCCATGCATACACCGACGGTTCTGTAACAAACACAACACAGAACGGAGGGGCAGGAGAATTCCTGAACCTACCAAATGGCAGAAAAATAACACTGTCATTCACTACTGGAAAATACACAGCAATTTCAGAGCGGAGGCAGAGGCACTGATGGCGGCAGTGGAAGAAATGGTGACAGGTAAAAGAAATGAAAGCCATATAGTCCTGCTTACAGATGCCTTGGCCATAGTCACAGTACTAAAAAGCAAAAAAAATACTGAACCTAGACAAAATGTGACACATCACTTACCTACACAAGATGTGACATCACTTACCTAGACAAGATGTGACAGATAACTGAACTAGACAAATTACGCATTCCACCTTACCGAGACAAAAAGTGTCTCAGTGCAGTAGTACCTCGATCTACAGTACGATCTATGCGGCCTTGATTCACCAGCTCTCTACGATACGCGGCTTGGCTAAACCTGTGCTTCACTTTTTATCCTAGTCACATTCAGTTTAACAATTCTTCCAAACAACCAATCTAAAACCCAACAACCAATCTAAAACCCAACAACCAATCTAAAACCAAACAACCAATCTAAAACCAAACAACCAATCTAAAACCAAACAACCAATCTAAAACCAAACAACCAATCTAAAACCAAACAACCAATCTAAAACCCAACAACCAATCTAAAACCCAACAACCAATCTAAAACCAAACAACCAATCTAAAACCAAACAACCAATCTAAAACCAAACAACCAATCTAAAACCAAACTACCAATCTAAAACCAAACAACCAATCTAAAACCAAACAACCAATCTAAAACCAAACAACCAATCTAAAACCAAACAACCAATCTAAAACCAAACAACCAATCTAAAACCAAACAACCAATCTAAAACCAAACAACCAATCTAAAACCAAACAATCAATCTCAATGACGCAGAAGACATGCAGGCCAGTGAACATTGCACCTCTGCCCTATTGTGACAACCTCCCAGGTGGCGGGGAATGCTAGGCGTACCATCACTGCAGAAGAGCCGAGAAAATAAAGGGAGCAAGGAGATACCCCACTCACATGTATATGCTACGTTTCTAGCAGGACGTGACGATCCTGGGACACAGACACACTGGACTGCCTCTCTTCTGGGACACTTGAAAAACTAGTACATAAGTCCATTACACTATCATCATCATCATCATCACACCCTTTCGACACGAGTGGGGAAGACTCGATAGTCCTACAAGACAACTTTCCTAAGAGAAACAACTCTGACCTCAAACAACTGCTGCCTTGCAGATAGACTGGGGACAGCCAAAGGCTAAGGAAGGCAACCTTACAGAAACGCCTGTTGAAATCGGATGCACTGGTCCACAGGCCTAACGAAACAGTGCAACGTATATCGCTGTCTGATGACGTCACAACTTAAAAGAAGAAAGTATGGTGCTCATCCTGTGGAGTCCCGTCAGGCAGCGAGAGTGCCAGCCCCACGCCATGTGTTGTGGAGTCCCGTCAGGCAGCAAGAGTGCAAGCCCCACGCCATGTGTTGTGGAGTCCCGTCAGGCAGCAAGAGTGCAAGCCCCACGCCATGTGTTGTGGAGTCCCGTCAGGCAGCGAGAGTGCCAGCCCCACGCCATGTGTTGTGGAGTCCCGTCAGGCAGCAAGAGTGCAAGCCCCACGCCATGTGTTGTGGAGTCCCGTCAGGCAGCGAGAGTGCAAGCCCCACGCCATGTGTTGTGGAGTCCCGTCAGGCAGCGAGAGTGCAAGCCCCACGCCATGTGTTGTGGAGTCCCGTCAGGCAGCAAGAGTGCAAGCCCCACGCCATGTGTTGTGGAGTCCCGTCAGGCAGCAAGAGTGCAAGCCCCACGCCATGTGTTGTGGAGTCCCGTCAGGCAGCGAGAGTGCCAGCCCCACGCCATGTGTTGTGGAGTCCCGCCAGGCAGCGAGAGTGCCAGCCCCACGCCATGTGTTGTGGAGTCCCGTCAGGCAGCAAGAGTGCAAGCCCCACGCCATGTGTTGTGGAGTCCCGTCAGGCAGCGAGAGTGCAAGCCCCACGCCATGTGTTGTGGAGTCCCGTCAGGCAGCGAGAGTGCAAGCCCCACGCCATGTGTTGTGGAGTCCCGTCAGGCAGCAAGAGTGCAAGCCCCACGCCATGTGCTGTGGAGTCAAGGCACAAAGACATAGGGCAAGAGCTATTGACCAAAAAACCAAGACCCTACAAGAAACTACAGTGGAATGCGGAGGGAGACCTAAACAAAAAGGTTTCTCTAACAAATCGCCAGTACGAAGGCAAGATAGACGTGGCATGTATCCAAGAAACGCACCTCAACAAAAACCACAGATTCTCAATCAGAGGATACCAGGCCTTCCGACTTGATAGAGAAGGTCACAAAGAAGGGGTTCTGATATTGACACGTAACTGCATACCAAGTAGCGCAGTACCTGTCAATCACACAGGACAAGCAGAAATTGTAGGAGTCGACATAATGACACAAAAAACGAAAATCTGTATATTCAACCTGTACGGACCACCAAACAAAGACCTGTCGCTCTCGAGTATGAAAATCAAGGACTCCAGCTGCCTAGTGGTTGGAGACTTTAACAGTCACTCGGAGAGATGGGGAAATTCAGACACAGACAGCAGAGGAGATGACTTGGAAGACTGGGAGATAGACACAAATCTCTATCTTATCAATAAGCCGGAGGACAGCCCTAGCTTATATTCTAGAACATAGCATATCACCTCTACTCCAGACCTGGCTTTCTCCACGGGGGATATTCACCACAAAATAGACCGTCAGGTGCTCGACCAATTGGCAGGTAGCGACCACAAGCCAATTAGGCTAGATATTGATTTGGAAGTAGGCCCCAGGAAATAAAACCGCTGCCACGTTGGAACTGCAGACGAGCCGACTGGGACAGATGGACTGTGTGAAACTATCAACACACGAAATAACAATATGAAACCTATGGTGGAAAGCCTAAGCAAAGCAATACTGCAAGGAGCCACCGAGACCATCCCAAGAGGGGCAAGGAAAAACTACAAGCCATATTGGAATCATGAACTGCAGAAAGCTGACGATGAAGTCTCAAATGCTAGGAACATCGCAGAGAGCGAGCAATCTATGGAAGCCAATATCGCCCTCAAGGCCAGCACTGCGAAATTCAAAAGAACACTGAACCAAATAACAAGAGACAGCTGGAAAAACAAAACAGACAGCCTCAATCTCGATAAAGAAGGGAACAAACTATGGAATTTAGTCAGAGCTATGAATGACGAAACACAATCAAATAAACAAATTACCATCAAGCAGGGCGACAACATGCTTACCGGACAAAATCAGCAAGTGCCTTTATAGAACATTATGCCAGAGCAAACCACATCGATGTCCCTACAGACAGGCTAACAGATATAAGTGAAGAACAAAAGAGCCACGACAACATCAAGATGGCACCAGAGGAGCACATGATGGCTAAACTAACAATGAACGAAATGGATGAGGCCATGAGAACTTTAAAGAAAAAGAAATCGCCCGGAAAAGATGGGGTAACAAATGAAATGCTGATGGGGTTTGGCCAAACAGCAAAGAGTAAGTTACTTTTAGTCCTGAACCAAAGCTGGAAAAGGGGAATTGTACCGCAGGCATGGAAAGATGCTGTTCTTATACCAGTACCAAAGAAAGAAAAAGATAGAACAGATCCAAATGGATACAGCACTATCATTCTACCTAGCTGTGTAGGAAAACTGATGGAGCGTATGATTAACACCAGACTGATGTGGCACCTGGAAGCAAAACACATATTAATTCCACAGCAAGCAGGTTTTAGACCGCACAGATCCACTGAGGATCAGATCACTCTCATAGCCCAGGAAATAGAGGATGCTTCCAAGGAGAAAAAGCATACGGTAGCGGTTTGGGTGGATTTAGAGAAGGCATTTGACAAGGTGTGGAAAGAGGGACTTAAAGTCAAGCTACGAAGAAGTGAAGTATTTGGGAAAATGTACAGATGGATCAGCCACTACCTCGAAAACAGAACATCCAGAGTTCAAGTTCAAGGGCAGATGAGCAAAAAGGTGACACTTGAGCAAGGAGTACTCCAAGGGGGAGTACTGTCACCCAGACTTTTTCTGGTGTATATAAACAACATCATAGAGAATATACCAAGAAGAGTCCACAGCTCCATGTTTGCAGACGATCTGGCTATGCGGACCTCCGAAAAAATTATCACCGTAGCAAACAATCGGATGCAGCAGGCCCTAACATCGTTGGAGGGGTGGGCGAAATCATGGCTGGTCCAAATAAATGAAGAAAAAACAACATGTACGATATTCTCGCTTTCAAATAAACCACAGAACACCAAAATAAGTCTTAACGGCAAATATATGTGGACAAACGACAACCCAAACTACTTGGGTGTCATATTTGATCGGTGCATGACATGGAAAAGTCAGATCGAGAGAAACCGAATGAGAGCCAGACAAAGAATGGCAATCATGAGGAAACTTGCTGGCACAAGCTGGAGAGCAGACGAAAGAATACTCAAGAAACTGTACACTGGAAGATTGTGACCAGTTCTCGAGTATGGCATTGCGGCATTGACAACAGCAGCAAAGGCGACCTTTGATAAGATTAGCAAATTCAAAACCAAGCCATGAGAGTTTTAACAGGAGGCATGAAGTCAACGCCAATTGTAGAACTTGAAAAGATTACAAAACTGCAATCCATGACCGACAGTAGAGACTACAGAGCCCAGCAGCAAGCAGAGAAACTCAGAAGACTGACAGATCATCCAATGCATCAGAGACTAAATAGATTTGGAAAAGGGAAACTAAAGTGGAGAAATTTTGCAGAAAAATCCAAAGCAAAGATGAGCGAAGACCCTATGAACACCATAACAACACCAAAGCCCATCCCTACTGTACGCAAACCCACATGGAAGCAGCATATCATTCCGTAGGTGGTAGAAAATATACCAGGTATTGGAAACAAGAACAGACAGACTGAACAAGAAAGGAGAGACATAACCCTGAGGTACATAGCGGAAAACTACCCAAGCATGGACTGGACCCATGCATACACCGACGGTTCTGTAACAAACACAACACAGAATGGAAGGGCAGGGATATTCCTGAACCTAACATACGGTAGAAAAATAACACTGTCAGTGGCAACTGGAAAATTCTCAAGCAATTTCAGAGCGGAGGCAGAGGCACTGAAGGCCGCAGTAGAAACAATGCTCACAGACGAAAGCAATGAACGCCAGATAGTCCTGTTTACAAATGCCCTGACCGTGGTTTCAGCACTAACAAGCCAGAAAAATACTGAACTTAATGATTTAAGAGCAGTACTCTGTCAACTATCCCAGCAGTCCGCACCAAAAAGAGTAGTGGTACAATGGGTTCCATCCTACTGTAACATCCAAGGCAACGAGGAGGCAGACAGACTGGCAAAAGAAGGTGCAAGACTACCACAACCAGATTCTAGTGTGACCTACGAAGAGTCCAAAAGGTTTATTAGGGCCAGATACATGGCCAAATGGAAAACAGAGCATACTGGCTACACAAAAAAATGATGCCTACTACCAGTTGAACAGAAGAGAGCAGATCGTGGTCTTCAGACTCCGCACAGGACACAACAGACTGAGGTACCATCTATTCAATAAACTGAAGATAGTTGGCACTGACGAATGCACCTGTGGTACAGGGGAAATGACCGCTGAACATCTGCTGCAAAACTGCCCGACTTACGAGGACCAGAGAAAGCAGATGTGGCCATCACCAGTGGCAACACTAGACAAGCTCTATGGCAGTGTCGACAGCCTCAGGATGACAGCTGCTTTCTTCGAACAAATTCAAGCTGACGTCTGACAGCGTACGAAGAAGAAGAAGAACAAATGAAGAAGAAGAAGAAGAAAAAGAAGAAGAAGACATCTAACTAGTTTCACATTCACCTCTATCCATGTTGTATTCGTGTTATATCCATGTTGTATCCATGTCACAAGTCAGACATCTTACTATCAATTCTTTCGTCTTCTGCCATTTTAAACGTTGTCTAACCACTATATGTTTTTATCCCAAGGGAGCAGTGCCCTTGACGTCGTATCCAGCCTGGAACAGATCATGTCAACTGTCAACATGGAAACTTTTGAAAAGTCCTTTGTCTACAGGTCAACTATAGGTTACCAGTTGGACTTGGTCAACTCATTTTCTTCGTTCTCAAAATCGCCCTCGAAGACAGAAATAGTCCCAGCCAGCCCTCCACAACCACCGAGTGGGTTCAAGATTGAGGCAACCACCAACTCTCAAACTGGGCAACAAGCGAGCATCACCAGCCCATCTAACTTAACGTCTTTATACTAGTTTAGAAGACCCTGCAGAGTCTGTATACAACCAGTTTCATTTACATCACCTTGCTCTAAAAGCTATGCGCATCCAATTTATTCTTAAATGCACTAATTCTCCCTGCCTCAACTACCTCCTGTAGCAATGCATTCCAAGCATTCATCACTCTCTGACCAAAAAAATATTTACTTATATCTAATCTGGACCTCTCTTTAGTCAGCTTGTAGCTATGCCCTCTTGTTCTTGTGGGTGGTTGTGTTTTGAAAGAACTTTTTATAGTAAAAATGTATCCATTCCTCTGATCATCTTATAAACCTGTATTAAGTCACCTCGAATTCTTCTCTATTCTAGACACTGTAGGCCAATTTTTCGGAGTCTTTCCTCATAACTGTAATTCTGGAATCCCACTATCATCTTTGTCGCTCTTTTTTGTATTCTTTCCAGCATGTTTATATCCCCTCTATGATAATGACTCAACACCTGTACACAGTACTCCAATCTAGGTCTAACTAATGCTTTATACAGTTTGACGATCACTTCCTTGCTACTATGTTTAATATTTCTTTTTATCTCACCTAACATTGCATTTGACTTTTTCACTGCTACCTTAACTTGCTCACTCACCTTTCCTGTATGATCTATTATAACCCCTAGGTCCCTTTCCTTATCTATCTTTCTAATATTGTTTTCTCCCATTCTGTAATTATGTTCACAATTTTATCTACCCATGTGGATGACTCTACATTTATCTACATTAAACTCCATTTGCCAGCTTATAGACCATTCTTGAATTTTTATCTAAATTCTACATCAACATATCCACTTCTGCTTTAGATGAGACACTACTGCATAGTTTTGTGTCGTCAGCAAATTTTGCAATAATGGATCCCATATCAATGTCCAAATTGTTTATATATATCAAGAACAAAATTGGTCCAAAAATCGAGCCCTGTGGCACTTCACTTTTTACCTCACACCACTCAGAGTACTCCTTATTTATGCCCACCCTCTGCCTTCTTTCCGTTTCCAATTTTCAATCTATTTTGCAACTTCCCCATCTATTCCATGATTTTAACTTTCTAAATAATCTTTGCAAAATCTAGATAAATAACGTTCACTAACTCCCCTTTCTCTATCATTTTATTAACCTCCTCCATGAATTCTAATAGATTTGTTAACCACTATCTCCCTCTAGTAAACCAATGCTAACTATTTCTAATTTCGGTCTATAATTCACTGGAACTGATTTGTTGCCCTTTTTGAATAAGGGGATCAGTTCTGCATCTTTCCAATCCCCTAGAACATTACCTTTTGCAAGTGATTGAGAACATATTATAGCCAATGGTTTTAGCTGTTCTCAATTTAGCCAGTGTATGGCGAATGTAACTGCTGATGCTAAAGTGGTGATCAATGACAGAAGATGTCCATGACACGATCAAAGAGATCGCATTGGTAATGTGATTGATAATATCGGCAGAAGTCAAACTGGAGAAATCAACATAGAAAGCAGAAAAAGCAATAACTATCTAATAACGCGACAACACCAAAGGAAGCAACAAATACAACATCAGTACAGTCCTGTCAGAGACAGAGAAGGCCACCCCAACATCAGTACAGTCCTGTCAGAGACAAAGAAGGTCACCCCAACATCAGTAAAGTCCTGTCAGAGACAGAAAAGGCCACCCCAACATCAGTACAGTCCTGCCAGAGACAAAGAAGGTCACCCCAACATCAGTACAATCCTGTCAGAGACAAAGAAGGTCACCCCAACATCAGTACAATCCTGTCAGAGACAAAGAAGGTCGCCCGAACATCAGTACAGTCCTGTCAGAGACAAAGAAGGTCACCCCAACATCAGTACAATCCTGTCAGAGACAAAGAAGGTCACCCCAACATCAGTACAATCCTGTCAGAGACAAAGAAGGTCACCCCAACATCAGTACAATCCTGTCAGAGACAAAGAAGGTCGCCCCAACATCAGTACAATCCTATCAGAGACAAAGAAGGTCACCCCAACATCAGTACAATCCTGTCAGAGACAAAGAAGGTCACCCCAACATTAGTACAATCCTGTCAGAGACAAAGAAGGTCGCCCCAACATCAGTACAATCCTGTCAGAGACAAAGAAGGTCACCCCAACATCAATACAATCCTGTCGGAGACAAAGAAGGTCACCCCAAAAATCAGTACAATCCTGTCAGAGACAAAGAAGGTCACCCCAACATCAGTACAATCCTGTCAGAGACAAAGAAGGTCACCCCAACATCAGTACAATCCTGTCAGAGACAAAAAAGGTCACCCAAACATCAGTACAGTCCTGTCAGAGACAAAGAAGGTCACCCCAACAGCAGTACAATCCTGTCAGAGACAAAGAAGGTCACCCCAACATCAGTACAGTCCTGTCAGAGACAAAGAAGGTCACCCCAACATCACTACAATCCTGTCAGAGACAAAGAAGGTCACCCCAACATCAGTACAATCCTTTCAGAGACAAAGAAGGTCACCCCAACATCAGTACAGTCCTGTCAGAGACAGAGAAGGTCGCCCCAACATCAGTACAATCCTGACAGAGACAAAGAAGGTCGCCCCAACATCAGTACAGTCCTGTCAGAGACAAAGAAGGTCACCCTAACATCAGTAATGTCCTGTCAGAGACAAAGAAGGTCATCCGAACATCAGTACAGTCCTGTCAGAGACAAAGAAGGTTGCCCCAACATCAGTACAATCCTGTCAGAGACAGAGAAGGTCGCCCCATCATCAGTACAATCCTGTCAGAGACAAAGAAGGTCATCCCAACTTCAGTACAGTCCTGTCTGAGACAGAGAAGGTCACCCCAACATCAGTACAGTCCTGTCAGAGAAAGAGAAGGTCACCCCAACATCACTACAATCCTGTCAGAGACAAAGAAGGTCACCCCAACATCAGTACAGTCCTGTCAGAGACAAAGAAGGTCACCCCAACATCAGTACAGTCCTGTCAGAGACAAAGAAGGTCACCCAAACATCAGTACAGTCCTGTCAGAGACAGAGAAGGTCACGCAAACATCAGTACAATCCTGTCAGAGACAAAGAAGGTCACCCCAACATACATCAGTACTGTCCTGACAGAGACAAAGAAGGTCACTCCAACATACATCAGTACAGTCCTGTCAGAGACAGAGAAGGTCACCCCAACATCAGTACAGTCATGACAGAGACAAAGAAGGTCACTCCAACATACATCAGTACAGTCCTGTCAGAGGCAGAGAAGGTCACCCCAACATCAGTACAGTCCTGTCAGAGACAGAGAAGGTCACCCGAACATACATCAGTACAGTCCTATCAGAGACAAAGAATGTTGCCCCAACATCAGTACAGTCCTGCCAGAGACAAAGAAGGTCACCCCAACATCAGTACAGTCCTGCCAGAGACAAAGAAGGTCACCCCAACATCAGTACAGTCCTGTCAGAGACAAAGAAGGTTGCCCCAACATCAGTACAGTCCTGACAGAGACAAAGAAGGTCACCCCAACATCAGTACAGTCCTGCCAGAGACAAAGAAGGTCACCCAAACATCAGTACAGTCCTGCCAGAGACAAAAAAGGTCACCCCAACATCAGTACAGTCCTGTCAGAGACAGAGAAGGTCACCCCAACATCAGTACAATCCTGTCAGAAACAAAGAAGGTCGCCCCAACATCAGTACAATCCTGTCAGAGACAAAGAAGGTCACCCCAACATCAGTACAGTCCAGTCAGAGACAAAGAAGGTCACCCAAACATCAGTACAGTCCTGTCAGAGACAAAGAAGGTCACCCCAACATCACTATAATCCTATCAGAGACAAAGAAGGTCACCCCAACATCAGTACAGTCCTGTCAGAGACAAAAAAGGTCACCCCAACATCAGTACAGTCCTGTCAGAGACAAAGAAGGTCACCCCAACATCAGTACAGTCCTGTCAGAGACAGAGAAGGTCACCCAAACATCAGTACAATCCTTTCAGAGACAAAGAAGGTCACCCCAACATCAATACAATCCTGTCGGAGACAAAGAAGGTCACCCCAAAAATCAGTACAATCCTGTCAGAGACAAAGAAGGTCACCCCAACATCAGTACAATCCTGTCAGAGACAAAGAAGGTCATCCCAACATCAGTACAATCCTGTCAGAGACAAAAAAGGTCACCCAAACATCAGTACAGTCCTGTCAGAGACAAAGAAGGTCACCCCAACAGCAGTACAATCCTGTCAGAGACAAAGAAGGTCACCCCAACATCAGTACAGTCCTGTCAGAGACAAAGAAGGTCACCCCAACATCACTACAATCCTGTCAGAGACAAAGAAGGTCACCCCAACATCAGTACAATCCTTTCAGAGACAAAGAAGGTCACCCCAACATCAGTACAGTCCTGTCAGAGACAGAGAAGGTCGCCCCAACATCAGTACAATCCTGACAGAGACAAAGAAGGTCGCCCCAACATCAGTACAATCCTGTCAGAGACAAAGAAGGTCACCCCAACATCAGTACAGTCCTGTCAGAGACAAAGAAGGTCACCCTAACATCAGTACAGTCCTGTCAGAGACAAAGAAGGTCATCCGAACATCAGTACAGTCCTGTCAGAGACAAAGAAGGTCACCCCAACATCAGTACAGTCCTGTCAGAGACAAAGAAGGTCACCCCAACATCAGTACAGTCCTGTCAGAGACAAAGAAGGTAACCCCAACATCAGTACAATCCTGTCAGAGACAGAGAAGGTCGCCCCAACATCAGTACAATCCTGTCAGAGACAAAGAAGGTCATCCCAACTTCAGTACAGTCCTGTCTGAGACAGAGAAGGTCACCCCAACATCAGTACAGTCCTGTCAGAGAAAGAGAAGGTCACCCCAACATCACTACAATCCTGTCAGAGACAAAGAAGGTCACCCCAACATCAGTACAGTCCTGTCAGAGACAAAGAAGGTCACCCCAACATCAGTACAGTCCTGTCAGAGACAAAGAAGGTCACCCAAACATCAGTACAGTCCTGTCAGAGACAGAGAAGGTCACGCAAACATCAGTACAATCCTGTCAGAGACAAAGAAGGTCACCCCAACATACATCAGTACTGTCCTGACAGAGACAAAGAAGGTCACTCCAACATACATCAGTACAGTCCTGTCAGAGACAGAGAAGGTCACCCCAACATCAGTACAGTCATGACAGAGACAAAGAAGGTCACTCCAACATACATCAGTACAGTCCTGTCAGAGGCAGAGAAGGTCACCCCAACATCAGTACAGTCCTGTCAGAGACAGAGAAGGTCACCCGAACATACATCAGTACAGTCCTGTCAGAGGCAGAGAAGGTCACCCCAACATCAGTACAGTCCTGCCAGAGACAAAGAAGGTCACCCAAACATCAGTACAGTCCTGCCAGAGACAAAGAAGGTCACCCCAACATCAGTACAGTCCTGTCAGAGACAGAGAAGGTCACCCCAACATCAGTACAATCCTGTCAGAGACAAAGAAGGTCGCCCCAACATCAGTACAATCCTGTCAGAGACAAAGAAGGTCACCCCAACATCAGTACAGTCCAGTCAGAGACAAAGAAGGTCACCCAAACATCAGTACAGTCCTGTCAGAGACAAAGAAGGTCACCCCAACATCACTATAATCCTGTCAGAGACAAAGAAGGTCACCCAAACATCAGTACAGTCCTGTCAGAGACAAAAAAGGTCACCCCAACATCAGTACAGTCCTGTCAGAGACAAAGAAGGTCACCCCAACATCAGTACAGTCCTGTCAGAGACAGAGAAGGTCACCCAAACATCAGTACAGTCCTGTCAGAGACAAAGAAGGTCACTCCAATATACATCAGTACAGTCCTGTCAGAGACAAAGAAGGTCACTCCAATATACATCAGTACAGTCCTGTCAGAGACAGAGAAGGCCACCCCAACATCAGTACAGTCCTGTCAGAGACAAAGAAGGTCATCCCAACATCAGTACAGTCCTGTCAGAGACAGAGAAGGCCACCCAAACATCAGTACAGTCCTGCCAGAGACAAAGAAGGTCACCCCAACATCAGTACAATCCTGTCAGAGACAAAGAAGGTCACCCCAACATCAGTACAATCCTGTCAGAGACAAAGAAGGTCGCCCGAACATCAGTACAGTCCTGTCAGAGACAAAGAAGGTCACCCCAACATCAGTACAATCCTGTCAGAGACAAAGAAGGTCACCCCAACATCAGTACAATCCTGTCAGAGACAAAGAAGGTCGCCCCAACATCAGTACAATCCTATCAGAGACAAAGAAGGTCACCCCAACATCAGTACAATCCTGTCAGAGACAAAGAAGGTCACCCCAACATTAGTACAATCCTGTCAGAGACAAAGAAGGTCGCCCCAACATCAGTACAATCCTGTCAGAGACAAAGAAGGTCACCCCAACATCAATACAATCCTGTCGGAGACAAAGAAGCTCACCCCAAAAATCAGTACAATCCTGTCAGAGACAAAGAAGGTCACCCCAACATCAGTACAATCCTGTCAGAGACAATGAAGGTCACCCCAACATCAGTACAATCCTGTCAGAGACAAAAAAGGTCACCCCAACATCAGTACAGTCCTGTCAGAGACAAAGAAGGTCACCCCAACAGCAGTACAATCCTGTCAGAGACAAAGAAGGTCACCCCAACATCAGTACAGTCCTGTCAGAGACAAAGAAGGTCACCCCAACATCACTACAATCCTGTCAGAGACAAAGAAGGTCACCCCAACATCAGTACAATCCTTTCAGAGACAAAGAAGGTCACCCCAACATCAGTACAGTCCTGTCAGAGACAGAGAAGGTCACCCCAACATCAGTACAATCCTGACAGAGACAAAGAAGGTCGCCCCAACATACATCAGTACTGTCCTGACAGAGACAAAGAAGGTCACTCCAACATACATCAGTACAGTCCTGTCAGAGACAGAGAAGGTCACCCCAACATCAGTACAGTCATGACAGAGACAAAGAAGGTCACTCCAACATACATCAGTACAGTCCTGTCAGAGGCAGAGAAGGTCACCCCAACATCAGTACAGTCCTGTCAGAGACAGAGAAGGTCACCCGAACATACATCAGTACAGTCCTATCAGAGACAAAGAATGTTGCCCCAACATCAGTACAGTCCTGCCAGAGACAAAGAAGGTCACCCCAACATCAGTACAGTCCTGCCAGAGACAAAGAAGGTTGCCCCAACATCAGTACAGTCCTGACAGAGACAAAGAAGGTCACCCCAACATCAGTACAGTCCTGCCAGAGACAAAGAAGGTCACCCCAACATCAGTACAGTCCTGCCAGAGACAAAGAAGGTCACCCCAACATCAGTACAGTCCTGTCAGAGACAGAAAAGGTCACCCAAACATCAGTACAGTCCTGTCAGAGACAAAGAAGGTCACCCCAACATACATCAGTACAGTCCTGACAGAGACAAAGAAGGTCACTCCAATATACATCAGTACAGTCCTGTCAGAGACAGAGAAGGCCACCCCAACATCAGTACAGTCCTGTCAGAGACAAAGAAGGTCACCCCAACATCAGTACAGTCCTGTCAGAGACAGAGAAGGCCACCCCAACCTCAGTACAGTCCTGCCAGAGACAAAGAAGGTCACCCCAACATCAGTACAATCCTGTCAGAGACAAAGAAGGTCACCCCAACATCAGTACAATCCTGTCAGAGACAAAGAAGGTCGCCCGAACATCAGTACAGTCCTGTCAGAGACAAAGAAGGTCACCCGAACATCAGTACAATCCTGTCAGAGACAAAGAAGGTCACCCAAACATCAGTACAATCCTGTCAGAGACAAAGAAGGTCACCCCAACATCAGTACAATCCTGTCAGAGACAAAGAAGGTCGCCCCAACATCAGTACAATCCTATCAGAGACAAAGAAGGTTACCCCAACATCAGTACAATCCTGTCAGAGACAAAGAAGGTCACCCCAACATTAGTACAATCCTGTCAGAGACAAAGAAGGTCGCCCCAACATCAGTACAATCCTGTCAGAGACAAAGAAGGTCACCCCAACATCAATACAATTCTGTCGGAGACAAAGAAGGTCACCCCAAAAATCAGTACAATCCTGTCAGAGACAAAGAAGGTCACCCCAACATCAGTTCATTCCTGTCAGAGACAAAGAAGGTCACCCCAACATCAGTACAATCCTGTCAGAGACAAAAAAGGTCACCCCAACATCAGTACAGTCCTGTCAGAGACAAAGAAGGTCACCCCAACAGCAGTACAATCCTGTCAGAGACAAAGAAGGTCACCCAAACATCAGTACAGTCCTGTCAGAGACAAAGAAGGTCACCCCAACATCACTACAATCCTGTCAGAGACAAAGAAGGTCACCCCAACATCAGTACAATCCTTTCAGAGACAAAGAAGGTCACCCCAACATCAGTACAATCCTGTCAGAGACAGAGAAGGTCACCCCAACATCAGTACAATCCTGACAGAGACAAAGAAGGTCGCCCCAACATACATCAGTACTGTCCTGACAGAGACAAAGAAGGTCACTCCAACATACATCAGTACAGTCCTGTCAGAGACAGAGAAGGTCACCCCAACATCAGTACAGTCATGACAGAGACAAAGAAGGTCACTCCAACATACATCAGTACAGTCCTGTCAGAGGCAGAGAAGGTCACCCCAACATCAGTACAGTCATGTCAGAGACAGAGAAGGTCACCCGAACATACATCAGTACAGTCCTATCAGAGACAAAGAATGTTGCCCCAACATCAGTACAGTCCTGCCAGAGACAAAGAAGGTCACCCCAACATCAGTACAGTCCTGCCAGAGACAAAGAAGGTCACCCCAACATCAGTACAGTCCTGCCAGAGACAAAGAAGGTTGCCCCAACATCAGTACAGTCCATACAGAGACAAAGAAGGTCACCCCAACATCAGTACAGTCCTGCCAGAGACAAAGAAGGTCACCCCAACATCAGTACAGTCCTGCCAGAGACAAAGAAGGTCACCCCAACATCAGTACAGTCCTGTCAGAGACAGAGAAGGTCACCCCAACATCAGTACAATCCTGTCAGAGACAAAGAAGGTCGCCCCAACATCAGTACAATCCTGTCAGAGACAAAGAAGGTCACCCCAACATCAGTACAGTCCAGTCAGAGACAAAGAAGGTCACCCAAACATCAGTACAGTCCTGTCAGAGACAAAGAAGGTCACCCCAACATCACTATAATCCTGTCAGAGACAAAGAAGGTCACCCCAACATCAGTACAGTCCTGTCAGAGACAAAGAAGGTCACCCCAACATCAGTACAGTCCTGTCAGAGACAAAGAAGGTCACCCCAACATCAGTACAGTCCTGTCAGAGACAGAGAAGGTCACCCAAACATCAGTACAGTCCTGACAGAGACAAAGAAGGTCACTCCAATATACATCAGTACAGTCCTGTCAGAGACAGAGAAGGTCACCCCAACATCAGTACAGTCCTGACAGAGACAAAGAAGGTCACTCCAACATACATCAGTACAGTCCTGTCAGAGACAGAGAAGGTCACCCCAACATCAATACAGTCCTGTCAGAGACAGAGAAGGTCACCCGAACATACATCAGTACAGTCCTATCAGAGACAAAGATGGTTGTCCCAACATCAGTACAGTCCTGTCAGAGACAAAGAAGGCCACCCCAATATCAGTACAGTCCTGCCAGAGACAAAGAAGGTCACCCCAACATCAGTACAGTCCTGCCAGAGACAAAGAAGGTCACCCAAACATCAGTACAGTCCTGCCAGAGACAAAGAAGGACACCCCAACATCAGTACAGTCCTGCCAGAGACAAAGAAGGCCACCCCAACATCAGTACAGTCCTGTCAGAGACAGAGAAGGTCACCCCAACATCAGTACAGTCCTGCCAGAGACAGAGAAGGTCACCCCAACATCAGTACAGTCCTGCCAGAGACAAAGAAGGTCACCCCAACATCAGTACAGTCCTGACAGAGACAAAAGAAGGTCACCCCAACATCAGTACAGTCCTGCCAGAGACAGAGAAGGTCACCCCAACATCAGTACAGTCCTGCCAGAGACAGAGCAGGTCACCCCAACATCCCTCATGCAACTTCCCATTTACAGACTAGCCAAACTAAAACGACTGATCCCAACATGACCACAGTCAATGGACTCTCAAAGATCAACAGCTGTTACTGATGTTGGCATCATCACAAGTACAACTACAAAAGTTTAACTTGTCATTGCGAAATCTGAAATTTGAAAGATATTTCGTGGACCGGAAAAAAACATTGTGTGGACTGGGACAAAATAGGAAATACATTTTGTGGATGGGGAAAAATAGGAAAGACATTTCGTGGACCGGGGAAAATAGGAAAGACATTTCGTGGACCAGGGAAAGACATTTCGTGGACCAGGGAAAGACATTTCGTGGTCGAGGAAAAATAACAAAATACATTTCGTGGACCGGGGAAAATAGGAAAGACATTTCGTGAACCAGGGACAGACATTTCGTGGACCGGGGAAAATAGGAAAGACATTTCATGGACCAGGGGAAAATATGAAACATTTTTCACACATAGCTCAAACAGAAATGAAAAGCATTATTTACAGTATTAGGTATAAGTGTTTGGGTCTATTATTATCAAATAAAACTATTATATTTATTTAAAATAACCTAAAACCGAGCAGTCAATAGAAACACTAATAATAGAACAATTCTGAGAAAGCTATCTTCCACTGAAATAGAGTTTGGGTGAGATGTGTTGCTGCTTGCGATATTTGCTAACCGCGGCCACAGCGTTGGTTCAGAGAGGCCAGGTCCTGCATTGACATCCATTCTGTTCCTTTGTTTGATTGTGATGATTGACAGGTTGAACAAGGCTTCTCACACAAACAGGAAGTCGCAAACACAAGCGGAAATGGTTTAGTTCTGAAACTATATTAATATTGGATATTCGTTGTCCAGTGATATCCAAAATTGAGAAAAGATTTCATTTTATTTTTGGACATGACAGGGACATGAGAAGGCAAGTCAGGGTATCTTTCTGACGGTGACTAAGTGTGTCTGTCTGACGGTGATTAAGTGTGCCTGTCTGACGGTGACTAAGTGTGTCTGTCTGACGGTGACTAAGTGTGTCTGTCTGATGGTGACTAAGTGTTGATGTCTTCCGGCGGTTCGGAGACACTGGTCTAGACCGTGTCATAGCTTTGTGACATATCAGCTGAAAATCAGGATTTGAGATGAAGGTTTCTTTGTCTTTCATGCACATCGACTACCTCCAACAGATGTACTCTCTGGGCAAGCACACCGGATCTGTGTATGGACCATGTTGAGAACTGCATTACGAAGACAACCAACTTGTAATTAAACGTGTAGCCATCTTGTCCATACTTGCCGCGTGTTGCGTGTGTTCTCTTGCTGTGTTATGTGTTTCCCCTTTGTCCATTGCCTGCCCAGCGTCTCACTAATCAATGTATGGCAGAAACGTTACTCTCACAACATGGGCACTGAAACACCCGGCAGTTATACTCTATCACGTGGCCGTGTTATAAAACAATACTGCCAGGTGCTTGCATTGAGTTACAAGAACAGAATCATTCGTGTACGTCGGTGGTCCCCCGGCTGGGCGTTAGACCTAACTAACGGGCGGTGTTAGCTTTCACATCAGTGCTTACTTAGTCGCTCCTCTTCAACCGTGAGGTGTAGAGGTTTCATATCAGTGCTAACAGAATAATTACATGCTGTATTAACAAAATATTATTATTATTGTTATCATTATGATACTGCAGAGGCTACCCAAACCCAAGGAAACTGTGGCAGAATACCTGCAGATCAACATATAACAGTTCCAGCCGGAGCATTGGCGTTAAGTGCAGGGTCGATCGGGCAGGCAACACTGGAAACAAAGATACCTGAATGTGTGCCAAGGTCACTTACCGTCTCGACACTAAGGCGACAAAGGAAAATCAGAGGCCACACGGTCTTGCTGCGACAATTTAGAGTGACAGGAATTCAGAGTGATTCGTTTCAATAACAACTAAGTGGAGATGGATCCAAACTAGAGTGATAGCTGGGTCAGACGGCCCACAGAAGACCATTGGACAGCCCTGATATTGCTTGAGACTATATAATATAGGCAAAGTTTAACTCAAGCAGACTGGCCATGAAGAGAGAGAGAGAGAGTTTAGCTAAGAGTCTGCCTGCAAAGGAATGAGAGTTTAGCTCACCGACTTTCTCGAAGAGCGATTGATGGGCTGCTACTAAATAGCAGGCTGTTTTACTAATGTGTGAGAGATCGAATTAGTTGCAGGGTGACTGAACCAGCATCCCTTTGAATCTTGGCCTGTCGCTCTATAGGGTATATGTTGGGCGCCCTGTGACTAGAAGAGATCTGAATGTGTGTGTGCTTTGTGCAGGACACCGAGAGAAAGATGAGTGGCTCGGAGTATTTGTATATGCAGATCGACTGAGTGTGTGATATGAGTATACGTTGAACAGATTGAACGTGTAATGTAAAGATCACCTGCCTGAAGAGATCTGAATGTGATAATGCTCAAAATACAATCGTGAAGACTAGTTTGTGAGAGTGTGTTGAGGGAGCAGATAAGGGGAGATGAGTGTAGCGCCTAGAACTGGGTTTATATTAGTTGGGGGCAATATTCAAAAGCTTCTGCTTACAACCTCCGAAGTAGTTAATATTTATATTATTATATATGATTACTTAGTTAATATGTGTTTCATTAGTTGTTTGTAATAAATATGTTACCTGCCATTACTGAATTATTTGCTGAGTGTGGTTGTGTCGTGAATAATGTGGATGCAAGTAGTAACATTCTAGACAGCTAACTCTCAGTGAAACCTAGACTGCCACAAACACAAGGGCAGTTTTGAGACTACGACAGAATACCAGCAGACCAGCTAAAGCGGAGTTTTGAGAACTTGTATTTTTCCCATGGCCTCGTACAGTTGTGAAACATGGGCAGTTACCCAAACCTTAAGGAAAATAATCTAGTCCTTCGAGGTGACATGTTGTGAAAATGTTCTCAGAATACGATGGAGCGAAAAAAAGAACACAGACATTCGACAAGAGTTGGGCATAGACGAGAACTAGTTCATAAATTCCACCATGACCAGAAAATTGAAATACTTTGGCCACATCAAAAGACACAACGGTCTTGAGGGAACGGTAATGGATGGTTTGGGGCTGGACAAGAGAGACAGAGACAGACCAAGAAGATCATGGCACAAAGATGTTAAGGAATGCTTGGGCATGACTCTGGAGCAGGCTGGAGATTTGTCAAGAGATCAGGTTTCTTTCAGAGGGGCTGTGAAGAAAGCGACGTTCTACAAAGGACCTGCTACATGATGATGATGATGATGATGATGTATTAAAAACATAAAATATATTAATAGACTCAGTGGGCGATCGCAAAACTGTCTTCGACTTAGATGCTAGTCTGCTGTAAGTAAAATGGTAGACGAACCCTGGAGTATATGATAAATATGCCTTCCTCAGGACACATCACAAAAGGAGACGAGACATCAGCATTTCAAATGAATGGAACATAAAAATAAAGCTGACCAACACGATCTTAACGTGGGACATCTCAAACATGGCACCTCCAGCACAGACATGGCTCCTCCAGCACAGACATGGCTCCTCCAGCACAGACATGGCTCCTCCAGCACAGACATGGCTCCTCCAGCACAGACATGGCTCCTCCAGCACAGACATGGCAAGCCTCTCAAACTTAAGAGAGCTACAAACATTGCACTGTATGTCCGCCTGATCATGTCTTCGTCGACAGAACATTTTGGAACATCAAGTGCTGAAATCATGGAAGAATATTTAATGTTGACTGCTAACTGGATTACAAGCAAGCACTCGCATTTAATTTGACCCTTAGTCAGAGGTCAAGGCCATGGTAAATGGCATGGCTACATGAGGCAAATCGAGAGGATGGCATGGTAACCGGTGTGGCTACATAACATATGGAGAGGAGGGCATGGTAAACGGTGTGGCTACATTACACATCGAGAGGAGGGCATGGTAAACGGCATGGCTACATGACACATCGAGAGGAGGGCATGGTAAACGGTGTGGCTACATGACGTTAAGGGAGTGCAGATTCGAAGGTGTGGCTACATGACTTTAGGGGAGTGCATGGTAAACGGTGTGGCTACATGACTTTAGGGGAGTGCATGGTCGACGGTGTGGCTACATGACTTTAGGGGAGGGCATGGTAAACGGTGTGGCTTCATGATTTTAGGGGAGGGCATGGTAAACGGTGTGGCTACATGACTTTAGAGGAGGGCATGGTAAACGGTGTGGCTACATGACTTTAGGGGAGGGCATCGTAAACGGTGTGGCTACATGACTTTAGGGGACGGCATAACATATCGAGCGCCTTAGGAAGACAGAATACAAGTTTTGGATGGCACGATAGGAGGAATGGGAAGGAGAGGAGTACATGAGGACCCATGTACGTTCAGGAAGTTGATTAGTGAATGTCACTATTGTAACAGTTCCCTGTGGAACATAATAGTACAGCGCAGAGGAAATGTGGGGGGGGGGGGGCGGAGGCTAGAGACTGTATTCTGTGGGAATCAAAAGTTGGCTGAATGTTGGTTGACGAGTCCCGGTCACTCCTAGGTCAAGAAACACTCTAGGCCGACCAGGGAGCGAGAGGTTAATATTCTCTTACAGGTGGAAAACTTATTTGGATTGGGGGTGTATGTGAGACTGACCATTCTGGTACCAGACATAAGTGAATGGGGGGTTAGGATCACAACAAGGACTCGCACGGCAAGATATCATATTTAGTAAGACAGTGACTTGTGGATATTGTAGCCAATCAGATTTTAGATGGGTCGAACCAAATTAGATTGATGGCTAGCCAGCCAACTGGGGAGGACCACTCACAGTCATGTTTGTTTCTGGAGCTAAGAAAAGAGTCTTTAAGGACAATGTAGAGAGAAATTCAGCAGATTCAGAGAGACTAACAGAGAGAGAGAGAAAGAGAGAGAGAGAGAGAGAGTTTACGAGGTAGTTATCCCATCATACATCTCAAGCCTTGTATATACACTCAAAGGTGCGAATGATGGACACCCTGTGAGCAATAAGAGAAAGAGATCTGATCACATGCGAATGTGAAAGTTTGTCTGAATACGTTATCTAATCACATGGGACTATGAAGGTTTGTCTGGGTAGGAGATCTGATCACATGTGCGAAGGTTTATCTGGGTAGGAGATCTGATCACATGGATGAAGGTTTGTCTGGGTAGGAGATCTGATCACATGTGTGAAGGTTTGTCTGGGTAGGAGATCTGATCACCTGTGAGTGTGAGGATTTGTCTGGGTAGGAGATCTGATCACATGCGAGTGTGAAGGTTTGTCTGGGTGCAAATTGAGATTGATTTAGAACGCAGTCTGACTGTTCACCAGGATCATTGGTTGTCTGTTCTAAGAATGGTGGCCCTTCTGCTATCGAAGTCTCTTGGTTTGTGAAACTGGTCAAGGCAAAAATGGGTTCTTCCAGAATCCTGGGATAAAATCCTGAAGTCTCTATTCTTCTTCCGGAACTCATTTGTTATCTCATGTTTGTACACTTGACAGCGTAATGCAGTCAACTCTAAAAGAGGACGGCAGATCATCACCAACGTAGACGACCCGTTAGACGGATAGCGACAACGAGTTAGCTAGAGCCACAGATTTGTAATACGATTGAATTAGATTAAGTTTAGAGTTTGTGGTATTTCAAAAAGGAGACTTAGAAGCTAAGAATAATAGTTCACATGTACCATCAACAGCTAGTGCTTGAATCCTCTGTGTTAGTTTAGTTGATGATATTAATTTAGTTAGTAGTTTTCTTCTTGTGTTGATATTGTGTAATTATTATTCATACAATAGATGATATTTTGTTTTAATGTGTAACAATAGTTTGAGTGTTTTCTGTGATTTAATTGTAACGTCTTACATTATGTGCTGTGAGTCAGTAAACTCTTACTCAGCTAAGCCTACACTGTCACACTATACGCTACATGTAATGAGGTTAAATATACTTACTAGCCCAGTTCTGGCTACATCGACGTGTGCAGCTAACAATTTGTGATGGCTATCCATGTCTGCATGTGACTGGCTAAACTAGAGCTCCTAGCTAACAAATTGTACATGGTCTGACCTAGTCTATTTTCTGTTACCCTGGTCTGGTCCAAACAATTATTGGGGGACAGCTAGGGCATGACACACACATAGCTGACCATCTGAGTGGCTCCCACAAGAATACCGCTGGCGAAAAAGGCTGCAATGGGCCGTTGTGCTTGGGAACAGCAACCGCATCATGTAAAATAATGATAACTCAAATTATTGCTTTGGCACAGACTTCCTACAAAATGGGGGGGGTGAAAGGAGAGGGGGGGAGGACAATTGAGGACATGGACAGGACAATTGGGGAGGACAGTGTCTAACAGGGACATGACAATAGGGGACATTATCTGACAGGGACAGGACATACTGATGACAGTTTCTAAGAGGGACATGACAATAGGGGACAGGACAATAGGGGATGGGAAAGGGGGGGGGGAGGGGGCTTGTTCTGTCAGCTAACACAAAGTGAAATTCCTAAAATATATAAAATCTGAGCTAACCAGGGAACCGCTGTGGCTTTAAATAGATCAGTGGTGACGCGCTCAAACATAACCTACTTTAGTTCAGGCCACGTGTCAGACAGCGAGGCCGCGGTGGTCTGCTGTGATGTCAATGGATATAAATAACTTTGAGGATTTCCGTTGGTGCAGGATTTGTCTGCCCAGTGTTTCCCAGAAACTTCCGGATCACTGACCCCTAAGCTCAAACAAAACGGAGACACAGTTCCCGCACCCCCGACCCCCTCCCCACCCTCCCCACTCCCCACACATCCTCCCACCTCACGTCTCACTTATTTTCCCCTACACATTACAAAAGCAGCGCACCCACCACCGCACATGATACTAATGGCAGCCAGTTATGATGCATTGTTGCAGCCGAGTGGACATTTCACAGTCAAAATAGAATATATCATTAGAGTTCAATATTTGATTCAATCAAAATAGAATATATCATTACAGTTCAATATCTGATTCAATCAAAATAGAATATATCATTACAGTTCAATATCTGATTCAATCAAAATAGAATATATCATTACGGTTCAATATTTGATTCAATCAAAATAGAATATATCATTTCAGTTCAATATTTGATTCAATCAAAATAGAATATATCATTACGGTTCAATATTTGATTCAATCAAAATAGAATATATCATTACAGTTCAATATCTGATTCAATCAAACTAAAATGCTACAGGATAATTTAATCACTATCTTCAACAAAATCTAAAATATAAACAGGTGAATTTATTCAATGCAACAACTGCAGGTGGGGTTGTGGAAGCGATGGTAGCTTCCCAATGTCCAGGGTGGGGTGGGCTTGTGAGTGTGATGGTAGCTTCCCAATGTCCAGGGTGGGGTGGGTTGTGGAAGTGATGGTAGCTTCCCAATGTCTAGGGTGGGGTGGGTTGTGGGAGTGATGGTAGCTTCCCAATGTCCAGGGTGGGGTGGGCTTGTGAGTGTGATGGTAGCTTCCCAATGTCCAGGGTGGGGTGGGCTTGTGGGAGTGATGGTAGCTTCCCAATGTCCAGGGTGGGGTGGGCTTGTGGGAGTGATGGTAGCTTCCCAATGTCTAGGGTGGGGTGGGCTTGTGGGAGTGATGGTAGCTTCCCAATGTCCAGGGTGGGGTGGGCTTGTGGGAGTGATGGTAGCTTCCCAATGTCTAAGGTGGGGTGGGCTTGTGGGAGTGATGGTAGCTTCCCAATGTCTAGGGTGGGGTGGGCTTGTGGGAGTGATGGTAGCTTTTCAATGTCTAGGGTGGGGTGGGCTTGTGGGATTGATGGTAGCTGATGAATACAACACTTACCAGGTAACTGACATCCACATACACACATGTCTGGGCTGCCTGACCATAAATGGAGCGTGTAGTGAGTGTGTCTGTAAGTGTAGGTGTATAGGGTGTGTGTATGTAAGTTTATGTGTGTAGTGTGTGTTTCTGTAAGTGTAGTATGTGTGTCTGTAAGTGTAGGTGTGTAGTGTGTGTGTCTGTAAGTGTAGGTGTGTAGTGTGTGTGTATGTAAGTGTAGGTGTGTAGTGGGTGTGTCTGTAAGTGTAGGTATGTAGTGTGTGTCTGTAAGTGTAGGTGTGTAGTGTGTGTGTATGTAAGTGTAGGTGTGTAGTGTGTCTGTAAGTGTAGGTGTGTAGTGTGTGTGTCTGTAAGTGTAGGTGTGTAGTGTGTGTATCTGTAAGTGTAGGTGTGCAGTGTGTGTGTATGTAAGTTTAGGTGTGTAGTGTGTGTTTCTGTAAGTGTAGTATGTGTGTCTGTAAGTGTAGGTGTGTAGTGTGTGTGTCTGTAAGTGTAGGTGTGTAGTGTGTGTGTTTCTGTAAGTGTAGGTGTGTAGTGTGTGTGTCTGTATGTGTAGGTGTGAAGTGTATGTGTCGGTAAGTGTAGGTGTGTAGTATGTGTGTCTGTAAGTGTAGGTGTGTAGTGTGTGTGTCTGTAAGTGTAGGTGTGTGTCTGTAAGTGTAGGTGTGTAGTATGTGTTTCTGTAAGTGTAGGTGTGTAGTGTGCATGTCTGTAAGTGTAGGTGTGTAGTGTGTGTCCGAGTGTGTGGTAAGTTTGTGTGTGTGTATATAGAGGGTTGTGTTGTTTATAGTCAAACGCATTGGTGTATGTCTAGTTAACAAAGATGCAGAAAACGTTATTCTGTCTCAGCCGTGCGGTCCCTAATCTGTCTCAGACGTGAGATCACAAATGTGTCTGGGACGTGACGTCACTGATCTGTCTGGGTTGTGACGTCACTGATCTGTCTGGGACGTGACGTCACTGATCTGTCTGGGACATGAGGTCACTGATCTGTCTGGGACGTGACGTCACCGATCTGTCTGGGACGTGAGGTCACTAATCTGTCTGGGACGTGAGGTCACTAATCTGTCTGGGACGTGAGGTCACTAATCTGTCTGGGACGTGAGGTCACTAATCTGTCTGGGACGTGAGGTCACTAATCTGTCTGGGACGTGAGGTCACTAATCTGTCTGGGACGTGAGGTCACTAATCTGTCTGGGACGTGAGGTCACTAATCTGTCTGGGACGTGAGGTCACTAATCTGTCTGGGACGTGAGGTCACTGATCTGTCTGGGACGTGAGGTCACTAATCTGTCTGGGACGTGAGGTCACTAATCTGTCTGGGACGTGAGGTCACTAATCTGTCTGGGACGTGAGGTCACTGATCTGTCTGGGACGTGAGGTCACTAATCTGTCTGGGACGTGAGGTCACTAATCTGTCTGGGACGTGAGGTCACTAATCTGTCTGGGACGTGAGGTCACTAATCTGTCTGGGACGTGAGGTCACTAATCTGTCTGGGACGTGAGGTCACTAATCTGTCTGGGACGTGAGGTCACTAATCTGTCGGGGACGTGAGGTCACTAATCTGTCTGGGACGTGAGGTCACTAATCTGTCGGGGACGTGAGGTCACTAATCTGTCTGGGACGTGAGGTCACTAATCTGTCGGGGACGTGAGGTCCCTAATCTGTCGGGGACGTGAGGTCACTAATCTGTCGGGGACGTGAGGTCACTAATCTGTCTGGGACGTGAGGTCACTAATCTGTATGGGACGTGAGGTCACTAATCTGTCGGGGACGTGAGGTCACTAATCTGTCTGGGACGTGAGGTCACTAATCTGTCTGGGACGTGAGGTCACTAATCTGTCTGGGACGTGAGGTCACTAATCTGTTTGGGACGTGAGGTCACTAATCTGTCTGGGACGTGAGGTCACTCATTTATGAGAGGAGACTAACACTTAAATACTCCAAACAATGTCTGTGCTCGGCCTGGGCGTTAGTCGGGTGTAACAGATCCCGTGCACGTTGGGGACCATTGTCAGCTGGATATTCTGCCTGCCCATGGGCAGGTCCTAGATAACCTTGTCTTGTGGATTCCAGGCCGCGTATCGGGGAAGACAAAATAGTATTTCTGCACCTCCGTCCGTTCCGTAAAAGGAGACTGAAGAGCGATGTCGACAGACCTTATCAATATCATCATGCAAACGAACTACTACACACAAAAACAACAACCTTAGAAGCACACACAGAACTTTGGCGCAGGCCTTCTGAAGGAAGGCGACCGTAATGGTTTACCAATCCTCCAACCGGAGAGAAAGAGGCTACGAAAAAAATAGTTAAACTTTCTCGTAGCCACTAAGCACAACTTGAGAGCCGCTGCGCTAGGTCCGGGCTGTGGAATGTTTCTAACATTTAAATAGGTTGTTGTTGTCTACTGAATCGTTAAGGAGAGTGCCTTCCCCTTGGTTTCCCTCGCGACCTTGTGCTGGCGTGATGTCTAGACGGATCAGTGATCAGGACAGTGTTAGTCAGTGAGCTATCAGTAGTCAGGACAATGTTAGTCAGTGAGCTATCAGTAGTCAGGACAGTGTTAGTCAGTGAGCTATCAGTAGGCAGTACAGTGTCAGTCAGTGAGCTATCAGTAGGCAGTACAGTGTCAGTCAGTGAGCTACCAGTAGGCAGGACAGTGTCAGTCAGTGAGCTACCAGTAGGCAGGACAGTGTCAGTCAGTGAGCTACCAGTAGGCAGGACAGTGTCAGTCAGTGAGCTACCAGTATGCAGGACAGTGTCAGTCAGTGAGCTACCAGTAGGCAGGACAGTGTCAGTCAGTGAGCTACCAGTAGGCAGGACAGTGTCAGTCAGTGAGCTACCAGTAGGCAGGACAGTGTCAATCAGTGAGCTACCAGTCACAACATCAACTTCCTGTCTGGATTCTAGAGTAGCAGGCATGGATAGCATGCAGCAGGCTGTGCTAGCGCGAGGCGACCAGGGTAAGTCGGAGGTCAATGACTTGCTTGTTTGCCTGGTATTGTTGGTATGTTCTAGCTTTGATGTAGCAATGTTTATGTGCACGAGAGAGCTGAGAGGTCACAGGTCACTCACGAGATGTGTGAGAGCTTATAATGAGTGGTATATGTGATGGGATGTCCGTGTGTGTGTGTGTGGGCGTGTAATGGGATGTCCTTGTGTGTGAGTATATGTGTGTTATGGGATGTCCGTGCGTGTATGATATAATGTATGTGCGTATATGTGTGTGTGTATATTTGTGTGTGTATGATAGAATATAAGTATGTGTATGTGTGTATATGTGTGTGTGTGTATATATATATATATATATATATATATATATATATATATATATGTGTGTGTGATGGAATGTCATAACTGTGTATGTGTATGTGTGTGTGTTTGAATATGTATATATATATATATATATGTGAGTGTGTGTGTGTGTATGTTGCCGTCCGTTTGCTGTATGTGAATGTATGTTGACGTGTGCTTCCTGTGTGTGTGTGTATGTTGACGTGTGCTTCCTGTGTGTGTGTATGTTGACGTGCGCTTCGTGTGTGTGCGTGTATGTTGACGTGTGCTTCCTGTGTGTGTGTGTGTGTGTTGACGTGTTCTTCCTGTGTGTGTGTATGTTGACGTGTGCTTCCTGTGTGTGTGTGTGTGTGTGTGTATGGGGGGAGTGAGCGAGCAAATCAGGAGATGTTAGCGAACTAGCGACAGAGAACAGGGTACTAATAGCAGTTCAGCAAGTCTGCTTGTGCCACGTGCCCCTGTGTGTTTCACACACACACACACATACACACACACACACACATACACACACACATACACACACACACGTGTGTTTGGGCAGAACTGTTGGAGGTAGCTGTTGATGGTGGGACATGACCTCAACATGACGTCATGGTCAGCAACATTGGGCAGGAAGAATAGTTCTAATCAAGGTGACCAAAAAAAACAGACTAAGTAAAAACTCTAGGACATTATAGTTAAGGCTGTACACAATTTCCCATTGTTCTATTCCAGTCTGTCTGGTGACTTAACAGACAAGCCTATCATTTCCCATTGTTCTATTCCAGTCTGTCTGGTGACTTAACAGACACCCTTATCAATTCCCATTGTTCTATTCCAGTCTGTCTGGTGACTTAACCGATAGGCCTATCATTTCCCATTGTTTTAATCCAGTCTGTCTGGTGACTTAACAGACACCCTTATCAATTCCCATTGTTCTATTCCAGTCTGTCTGGTGACTTAACAGACAAGCCTGTCATTTCCCATTGTTCTTTTCCAGTCTGTCTGGTGACTTAACCGATAGGCCTATCATTTCCCATTGTTCTAATCCAGTCTGTCTGGTGACTTAACAGACACCCTTATCAATTCCCATTGTTCTATTCCAGTCTGTCTGGTGACTTAACAGACAAGCCTGTCATTTCCCATTGTTCTTTTCCAGTCTGTCTGGTGACTTAACCGATAGGCCTATCATTTCCCATTGTGTTAATCCAGTCTGTCTGGTGACTTAACAGACACCCTTATCAATTCCCATTATTCTATTCCAGTCTGTCTGGTGACTTAACAGACAAGCCTATCATTGTCCATTGAATTTAGTCAGAGCCATGAACGACAAAACAACATCAAATAAACAAATTACTATCAAGCAAGGTGACAACAAACGCTTTATAAAACATTATGCCAGAGCAAACCACATTGATGTTCCTACAGACAGGCATACAGATATTAGGGAAGAACAAAATAGCCACGACAACATCAAGTTTGCACCAGAGGAGCATATGATGGCAAAACTAACGATGAATGAAATTAATGAGGCCATGAGAACTTTAAAGAAAAAGAAATCCCCCGGAAAAGATGGGGTAACAAATGAAATACTAATCGGGTTGGGCCAAAGAGCAAAGCGGAAGTTACTGTCAGTCCTGAACCAAAGCTGGAAAAGGGTAATTGTACCGCAGGCATGGAAAGATGCTGTACTTATACCAGTAACAAAGAAAGAAAAAGAACAGATCCAAATGGATACAGGCCCTCTGTCTACTGAGCTGTGTAGGTAAACTGATGGAGCGAATGATAAACACCAGACTGATGTGGCACCTGGAAGAAAAACAAATATTAATTCCACAGCAAGCAGGTTTTAGAGAACACAAATCCACTGAGGACCAGATCACTCTAATAGCACAGGAAATAGAGGATGCTTACCAGGAGAAAAAGTATACAGTAGCGATTTGGGTGGATCTAGAGAAGGCATTTGACAAGGTGTGGAAAGAGGGACTTAAAGTCAAGCTGCGAAGAAAAGACACTGGAGCAAGGAGTACCCCAAGGAGGAGTACTGTCACCCACACTTTTTCTGGTGTATATAAACAACATCATAGAGAATATACCAAGAAGAGTCCACAGCTCCATGTTTGCAGACGATCTGGCTATGCGGACCTCCGAAAAAAATCTCACCGTACCAAACAATCGGATGCAGCAGGCCCTAACATCGTTGGAGGAGTGGGCGAAATCATGGCTGGTCCAAATAAATGAAGAAAAAAAACAACATGTACGATATTCTCGCTTTCAAATAAACCCCAGAACACCAAAATAAGTCTTAACGGCAAATATATGCGGCCAAACGACAACCCAAACTACCTGGGAGTCACATTTGATCGGCGCATGACATGGAAAAGTCAGATCGAGAGAAACCGACTGAGAGCCAGACAAAGAATGGCAATCATGAGAAAACTTGGTGGCACAAGCTGGGGAGCAGACGAAAGAATACTCAAGAAACTGTACACTGGAAGAGTGAAACCAGTTCTCGAGTATGGCATTGCGGCATGGGCAACAGCAGCAAAGGCGAACTTTGATAAAATTAGCAACTTCAAAACCAAGCCAAGAGAGTTATAACAGGAGGCATGAAGTCAACGCCAATTGTAGAACTTGAAAAGATTACAAATCTCCAATACATGACCGACAGAAGAGACTGCAGAGGCCAGCAGCAAGCAGAGAAACTAAGAAGACTGACTGACCATCCAATGCATTAGAGACTAAATAGATTTGGAAATGGGAAACTGAAGCAGAGAAACTTTGCAGAAATATCCAAAGCAAAGATGAACGAAGACCCTATGAACACAAAAGCCCATCCCTATTGTACGCAAACCCACATGGAAGCAGCATATCATTCCGGAGGTGGTAGAAAATATACCAGGTATTGGAAACAAGACCAGACAGACTGAAAAAGAAAGAAGAGACATAACCCTGAGGTGCCTAGCAGAAAACTACCCAACCATGGACTGGACCCATGCATACACCGACGGTTCTGTAACAAACACAACACATAACGGAGGGGCAGGGGTATTCCTGAACCTAACAAATGGTAGAAAAATAACACTGTCAGTGGCAACTGGAAAATACTCAAGCAATTTCAGAGCGGAGGCAGAAGCACTGAACGTTGCAGTAAAAGCAATGCTGACAGGTGTAAGCAATGAAAGCTAGATAGTCCTGTTTACAGATGCCCTGTCCGTGGTTACAGCACTAAAAAGCCAGAAAAATACTGAACTTAAGGATTTAAGAGCAGTACTCTGTCAACTATGCCAGCAGTCCGCACCAAAAAGAGTAGTGGTACAATGGGTTCCATCCCACTGTAGCACCCAAGGCAACGAGGAGGCAGACAGACTGGCAAATGAAGGTGCAAGACTACCACAACCAGAATCTAGTGTGACCTACGAAGAGTCCAAAAGGTTTATTAGGGCCAGATACATGGCCAAATGGGAAACAGAACACACTGGCTACACAAAAAATGATGCCTACTACCAGCTGAACAGAAGAGAGCAGGTCGTGGTCTTCAGACTCCGCACAGGCCACAACAGACTGAAGTACCATCTTTTCAATAAACTGAAGATTGGTGGCACTGACGAATGCTCGTGTGGCACATGGAAAATGACCGCTGAACATCTGCTGCAAAATTGCCCGACATACGAGGACCAGAGAAAGCAGTTGTGGCCATCACCAGTGACAACACTAGACAAGCTCTATGGCAGTGTCGACAGCCTCAGAATTACATCTGCTTTCTTCGAAAAAATTCAAGTTGACGTCTGAAAGCGTACGAAGAAGAAGATTTCCCATTGTTCTATTCCAGTCTGTCTGGTGACTTAACAGACACCCTTATCATTTCCCATTGTTCTATTCCAGTCTGTGTGGTGACAGGACAAACTGTCTATATATTTGTCAACAGAGAGAGTATGTCTTGTCCCATTTTCAGCAATTTAGTTATTTTTATTTCCATTAATTGCGTGTGGTTCGCACAGGAAGTTAAAAATACCTACAACGTGTAGCCAAAGCCTTCGGCTACCTGGCAACAGTCATTAACATGCCTGTTTGAATACCAGAATTCCAGGTATTCCAAGATGTCCACATTTGTTCTATGTGTTTGTCGATGTCTATATGTGTTCAATATGCCTATCTCCTTCGCCCCGTCCGCCCCTTTCCCACCGACTCGGCTGATCCTCCATGAAATCCAGAACCACATTGTCATATTCATCTGAGCTGTGTGTAAGTGTGTCCGTGTGCGTGCGCGCTGTTTAGTTTACAACTATCACCTATTTCACCGTCCAGAACTTAGAACCTACCCTATTGGCGAGCGTATCTGCGAGATGATTACAGGACACGCCGTTACGTTTTGTGTGGGCTTGGTTTCTTAGAAATCTTCGACCTTCAGTAGACCAGGCAAACAATCAATCGGGAACGCCCAAACATATTACAACAGTAGATAAAGGGGATTGGTTCAACAGATGTGCAGAGGTGTATCTACGGGAAAAAATGGCTGTGGCAAGTTCTGAAATGACGCTTCTGTCCAGACATCGTTTCTATAACTAATATCGGCTAAAAGGGACAAGTTAACTAGTTAATCCTTCATTTAACAAACGATAGCAGTACAAGGAAGGGACACTAACATCTTACTTGTTTTCAATGACCCAGAATGTAGTCAAAGTTCAACTCTTTCTACACTCATCAGAGCAAGGTGGTTTGATCTGACTAGGCCCAGGGCAAGAGGGATCACAACTAGAGACATATTGGATTGAACCAGCTCTCACAGCTGGCGATGGACGCCACTATGGTTCGCTTTATCTTAGATTGGACAGGACGCTCCCAACTCCGAGCACTTCCAGGCTGGCTTCACGTTGACATGTTGGCCGGGCCTGATAGACAGCATCAATATCTCTTCAAACGGCTGCTGCCCATCACATTTCCCCACTTCTTTTTTAGGTCGTTATGTGGTATAAGACTGGTTGTTGTTGTTGTTGTTGTTGTTGTTGTTGTTGAATGCCCACTATGAGTAAATGTACTCTTTTGTGGACTCTGATCACGTCGATTACCCCACCTCGTTAGCCAGGCTGCCAAGAAGAACAGCCTATTTTCAGGAAGGACTTCGAAGAGGTCGAAGCGGGCGATGCTTCCTGTAAGTGTGTGGGAAGAGGTGGTGGCTGCTATACGAGTGGCCCTATGTGCTTGAATACAGGCTTCCTGTAAGTGTGTGGGAAGGGGGAGGGGCTGTAGTGGTTGTCCAATGCTCCTTGTAGAGCCGACCACCCTGTCTATCCTGTGGTTACTCCATGTCAACAAGATTGTTAGGAGGCCAATGTTGGGGTAATAAGCAAGCGTCTAACCGCTCTACCACTCCAGCTCTCTAGTGATGTAACCCACCCCTCTCGCTTAGTGACATATCCCTCTCACCCAGTCACCCACCCCTCTACATAGTCACCCTCCCCTCTCACCTAGTCTCCCACCCCTCTCGTCCTGCCATCCACCACTCTCACCCAGTCACCCACCACTCTCACCCAGTCACACACCACTCTAACCCAGTCATCAACCACTGTTACCCAGTCACTCATCACTGTTACCCAGTCACCCACCACTCTAACCCAGTCACCCACCACTCTAACCCAGTCATCCACCACTCTCACCCACCCCTCTTACCCAGTCATCCGCCACTCTTACCCAGTCATCCCCCTCTCTCACCCAGTCATCCACAACTCTCGTTCAGTCCCCCACCCGTCGCATCCAGTCATCCGCCACTCTAACCCAGTCATCCACCACTCTAACCCAGTCACCCACCACTCTCATCCAGTCACCCACCACTCTCATCCAGTCACCCACCACTTTCACCCACCACTCTCACCCACCACTCTCACCCAGTCACCCACCACTCTGGCTCACCACTCTAACCCAGACTCCCATCACTCTAATCTAATCACCCACCACTCTCACCCACCACTCTCACCTACCACTCTCACCCAGTCACCCACCACTCTCACCTATCACTCTCACCCAGTCATCCACCACTCTTACCCAATCACCCACCACTCTTACCCAATCACCCACCACTCTTACCCAGTCATCCACCACTCTCACCCAGTAATCCACCACTCTCACCCAGTCATCCACCACTTTCACCCAGTCATCCACCACTCTTTCTCAGTCACCCACCACTCTTACCCAGTCACCCACCACTCTAACCCTCCACTCTTACCCAGTCACCCACCACTTTTACCCAGTTACCCACCATTTTCATCCAGTCATCCGCCAATCTCACCCAGTCATCCACCACTCTTTCTCAGTCACCCACCACTCTTACCCAGTCACCCACCACTCTAACCCTCCACTCTTACCCAGTCACCCACCACTTTTACCCAGTTACCCACCACTCTCACCCAGTCTCCCACCACTCTCGGCCTGACTTCCGTGTTCTGGTAAGTAGAGGCGGATTCACAGAACGTACCCGGATAAGGTCTACTGAAGATATCTGGTGGGCGCTGTTATCTGTGATGTACTAACCCCGACCGGCGGTAGTTTCTTGTTCTTGTTCTTGTTCGTACAGCGGAGGGTAGTGTAAGACAGCGCTCGTCCATGACGGGTTTATCTCACCGTTGATGTACTGCTGGATCCAATATCTGGATCGACGAGAGGTTATCTAAGGAACACCAGACCTCATACCAGACCTCAGGCCAGACCTCAGGTCAGACCTCAGGGCCTAAGGCCAGACCTCAGGCCAGACCTCAGACCAGACCTCAGACCAGACATGACCTCTAGTCATACCTCAGACCAGACAGACCAGACCTCAGACCAGACCTCAGAACGTCAGCCCAGACCTCAGACCAGGCATGCCCTCTAGCCAGACCTCAGACCAGACCTTAGACCACATCAGACCAGATCTCAGACCAGATCTCAGACAAGACCTCAGACGAGACATGACCTCTATCCAGACCTCAGACCAGACAGACCAGACCTCAGGCGAGACCTCAGACCAGACATGACCTCTAGTCATACCTCAGACCAGACCTCAGGCAGTTGTTGATCAAACTGACGAGATCCCTTCTTACTGTTGGAATTTTGTTGCGCGAGTCTGTAAGACTCCTAAAAGATCGAGGATAACAAATGACCTTCTGAGCTGTCTAGGCCGCAGACCGCCGATGACAGGCGTGTTTACTCGAGTCAGCGGCGTTTATCCGAGAGTCAGGAACGTTTACCCGAGAGTCAGGAACGTTTACCCGAGAGTTAGGAACGTTTACCCAAGAGTCAGGAACGTTTACCCGAGAGTCAGGAACTAGAGCTGATGCTCCTGGCGGAGCATGACGTCCGCTGCAACTGGTGGGAGGGGACTGGGTGGTTGTGGTGGTACTGTCATGAGTATCAGACACGACCATGAATACCTTTTGGTCCTGTTTAGATGTAAAGTTTTGTTTCTACAAAAACTTCACTCGTAATGTATTGTCAGCAAAAAATGTTTCAAAGATTTTTTTTTAAACACATTCCTGGATAAGTTAGCGTGTTAGGGCCTCACCAAGCTGGGTTAGGGCCACACCAAGCTGGGTTAGGGCCTCACCAAGCTAGGTTAGGGCCACACCAAGTTGGATTAGGGCCTCACTAAGCTGGGTTAGGGCCTCACCAAGCTGGGTTAGGGAAACACCAGACTGTTTGACCTCATCAGGATGGTCTAGGATCTCACATTACTGAATTTGGGCCTTTCCAGACTCGTTGTGGGCCTGTCGAGGCTGGGTTTGGTCTTCACCAGGTCGGTTTGGGCCTCACGTGCCTCGGTTTGGGCCTCACGTGGCTAGTTATGGCTTCACCATGCTGGGTTAGGGTCTCACCAGACTGGATCTGGCGGTCTGGGATGAGACAAGGGTGTGTGGATTGTCGCCACTGCTCTTCAACACATGTAAGGACATAATAACACTGAGGGCCGGGGAGGGTGGGGGCATCTGCCAAGAAATAAAGAAAGGTCCCTGGATGATCAGTTAAATGATCTCTTTTTTGCAGATGATCAATGCCTCCTTTACAACTTTTACAAAGCCTAACAAGGAAGATATAATAAATCATCAAACTGGATATCAGATACTAGGAACTACAAGAGCTATATGAAGAGGGGGGACATTAATAATATGTGTGAAAGGGCGGGGGGGGGGGGGGATGCAAACAGGGGTGAGACAGGGATGCCTGCTCTCACCTTTCTTGTTCTTGTTGGATGTAGATTGGATAATGAAGAGATCAATCGACGGACAAAAAATGTATTCAGTGGACACTATTGTCACAATTGGAGGACCTGGACTACGTAGATGATCTGGTACTTTAGTCACAATTGGAGGACCTGGACTACGATGATCTGGTACTTTTGTCACAATTGGAGGACCTTGACTACGTAGATGATCTGGTACTTTTGTCACAATTGGAGGACCTGGACTACACAGAGGATCTGGTACTTTTGTCACAATTGGAGGACCTTGACTACACAGATGATCTGGTACTTTAGTTACAATTGGAGGACCTGGACTACACAGATGATCTGGTACTTTAGTCACACAGTCATAGCCAGATGTTAGAGATACTTGATAGGGTGAAAGAACAATCGGCCAAACTGGGACTGAATATCCACATGAAGAAAACCAAGCTCCTTAAACTCAACACTAACAGCAAAGAACCAAACATGCGGGAGGGAGAGCGGTTGGAGGAAGTGGATACCTTGACCTATTTAGGCAGCACAATAGACACACGAGGAGATGCAGATATACGGACTAAAATTGGACGGACATGAAGGGCATTCCAGACACTAAACAACATATGGAGATCCAGCGAGATCAAGATTCACACCAGAGTTAGGATACTCAACGTCAGTGCCAAGTCAGTGCCAAGTCAGTGCCAAGTCAGTGCTGCTGAGTGGAGCGGAGACATGGAGAAAGACCGTCCATACATGAAAAACTCCAGTTCTTCATTTAGTGTCCTCTGTACATTCCAGTCCTACATTTAGTGTCCTCTGTACATTCCAGTCCTACATTTAGTGTCCTCTGTACATTCCAGTCCTACATTTAGTGTCCTCTGTACATTCCAGTCCTACATTTAGTGTCCTCTGTACATTCCAGTCCTACATTTAGTGTCCTCTGTATATTCCAATCCTTCATTTAGTGTCCTCTGTATATTCCAGTCCTACATTTAGTGTCCTCTGTATATTCCAGAGTCCTACATTTAGTGTCCTCTGTATATTCCAGTCCTACATTTATTGTCCTCTGTACATTCCAGTCCTACATTTAGTGTCCTCTGTACATTCCAGTTCTACATTTAGTGTCCTCTGTACATTCCAGTCCTACATTTAGTGTCCTCTGTATATTCCAGTCCTCTATTTAGTGTCCTCCTTATATTTCAGTTCTACATTTAGTGTCCTCTGTATATTCCAGAGTCCTACATTTAGTGTCCTCTGTATATTCCAGTCCTACATTAAGTGTCCTCTGTACATTCCAGTCCTACATTTAGTGTCCTCTGTACATTCCAGTCCTACATTTAGTGTCCTCTGTACATTCCAGTCCTACATTTAGTGTCCTCTGTACATTCCAGTCCTACATTTAGTGTCCTCTGTATATTCCAGAGTCCTACATTTAGTGTCCTCTGTATATTCCAGAGTCCTACATTTAGTGTCCTCTGTATATTCCAGAGTCCTACATTTAGTGTCCTCTGTATATTCCATAGTCCTACATTTAGTGTCCTCTGTATATTCCAGTCCTACATTTAGTGTCCTCTGTATATTCCAGTCCTACATTTAGTGTCCTCTGTATATTCCAGTCCTACATTTAGTGTCCTCTGTATATTCCAGAGTCCTACATTTAGTGTCCTCTGTATATTCCACTCCTACATTTAGTGTCCTCTGTACATTCCAGTCCTACATTTAGTGTCCTCTGTACATTCCAGTCCTACATTTAGTGTCCTCTGTACATTCCAGTCCTACATTTAGTGTCCTCTGTACATTCCAGTCCTACATTTAGTGTCCTCTGTATATTCCAGAATCCTACATTTAGTGTCCTCTGTATATTCCAGAGTCCTACATTTAGTGTCCTCTGTATATTCCAGAGTCCTACATTTAGTGTCCTCTGTATATTCCAGAGTCCTACATTTAGTGTCCTCTGTATATTCCAGTCCTACATTTAGTTTCCTCTGTATATTCCAGTCCTACATTTAGTGTCCTCTGTATATTCCAGTCCTACATTTAGTGTCCTCTGTATATTCCAGTCCTACATTTAGTGTCCTCTGTACATTCCAGTCCTACATTTAGTGTCCTCTGTATATTCCAGTCCTACATTTAGTGTCCTCTGTACATTCCAGTCCTACATTTAGTGTCCTCTGTACATTCCAGTCCTACATTTAGTGTCCTCTGTACATTCCAGTCCCACATTTAGTGTCCTCTGTATATTCCAGTCCTACATTTAGTGTCCTCTGTATATTCCAGTCCTACATTTAGTGTCCTCTGTATATTCCAGTCCTACATTTAGTGTCCTCTGTATAATCCAGTCCTACATTTAGTGTCCTCTGTATATTCCAGTCCTACATTTAGTGTCCTCTGTATATTCCAGTCCTACATTTAGTGTCCTCTGTACATTCCAGTCCTACATTTAGTGTCCTCTGTACATTCCAGTGCTACATTTAGTGTCCTCTGTACATTCCAGTGCTACATTTAGGGTCCTCTGTATATTCCAGTCCTACATTTAGTGTCCTCTGTACATTCCAGTCCTACATTTAGTGTCCTCTGTACATTCCAGTCCTACATTTAGTGTCCTCTGTACATTCCAGTCCTACATTTAGTGTCCTCTGTATATTCCAATCCTTCATTTAGTGTCCTCTGTATATTCCAGTCCTACATTTAGTGTCCTCTGTATATTCCAGAGTCCTACATTTAGTGTCCTCTGTATATTCCAGTCCTACATTTATTGTCCTCTGTACATTCCAGTCCTACATTTAGTGTCCTCTGTACATTCCAGTTCTACATTTAGTGTCCTCTGTACATTCCAGTCCTACATTTAGTGTCCTTTGTATATTCCAGTCCTCTATTTAGTGTCCTCCTTATATTCCAGTTCTACATTTAGTGTCCTCTGTATATTCCAGAGTCCTACATTTAGTGTCCTCTGTATATTCCAGTCCTACATTAAGTGTCCTCTGTACATTCCAGTCCTACATTTAGTGTCCTCTGTACATTCCAGTCCTACATTTAGTGTCCTCTGTATATTCCAGTCCTACATTTAGTGTCCTCTGTACATTCCAGTCCTACATTTAGTGTCCTCTGTATATTCCAGAGTCCTACATTTAGTGTCCTCTGTATATTCCAGAGTCCTACATTTAGTGTCCTCTGTATATTCCAGAGTCCTACATTTAGTGTCCTCTGTATATTCCATAGTCCTACATTTAGTGTCCTCTGTATATTCCAGTCCTACATTTAGTGTCCTCTGTATATTCCAGTCCTACATTTAGTGTCCTCTGTATATTCCAGTCCTACATTTAGTGTCCTCTGTATATTCCAGAGTCCTACATTTAGTGTCCTCTGTATATTCCACTCCTACATTTAGTGTCCTCTGTACATTCCAGTCCTACATTTAGTGTCCTCTGTACATTCCAGTCCTACATTTAGTGTCCTCTGTACATTCCAGTCCTACATTTAGTGTCCTCTGTACATTCCAGTCCTACATTTAGTGTCCTCTGTATATTCCAGAGTCCTACATTTAGTGTCCTCTGTATATTCCAGAGTCCTACATTTAGTGTCCTCTGTATATTCCAGAGTCCTACATTTAGTGTCCTCTGTATATTCCAGAGTCCTACATTTAGTGTCCTCTGTATATTCCAGTCCTACATTTAGTTTCCTCTGTATATTCCAGTCCTACATTCAGTGTCCTCTGTATATTCCAGTCCTACATTTAGTGTCCTCTGTATATTCCAGTCCTACATTTAGTGTCCTCTGTACATTCCAGTCCTACATTTAGTGTCCTCTGTATATTCCAGTCCTACATTTAGTGTCCTCTGTACATTCCAGTCCTACATTTAGTGTCCTCTGTACATTCCAGTCCTACATTTAGTGTCCTCTGTACATTCCAGTCCTACATTTAGTGTCCTCTGTATATTCCAGTCCTACATTTAGTGTCCTCTGTATATTCCAGTCCTACATTTAGTGTCCTCTGTATATTCCAGTCCTACATTTAGTGTCCTCTGTATAATCCAGTCCTACATTTAGTGTCCTCTGTATATTCCAGTCCTACATTTAGTGTCCTCTGTATATTCCAGTCCTACATTTAGTGTCCTCTGTACATTCCAGTCCTACATTTAGTGTCCTCTGTACATTCCAGTGCTACATTTAGTGTCCTCTGTACATTCCAGTGCTACATTTAGGGTCCTCTGTATATTCCAGTCCTACATTTAGTGTCCTCTGTACATTCCAGTCCTACATTTAGTGTCCTCTGTACATTCCAGTCCTACATTTAGTGTCCTCTGTATATTCTAGTCCTACATTTAGTGTCCTCTGTATATTCCAGTCCTACATTTAGTGTCCTCTGTATATTCCAGTCCTACATTTCGTGTCCTCTGTACATTCCAGTCCTACATTTAGTGTCCTCTGTACATTCCAGTCCTACATTTAGTGTCCTCTGTACATTCCAGTCCTACATTTAGTGTCCTCTGTACATTCCAGTGCTACATTTAGTGTCCTCTGTACATTCCAGTCCTACATTTAGTGTCCTCTGTACATTCCAGTCCTACATTTAGTGTCCTCTGTACATTCCAGTCCTACATTTAGCGTCCTCTGTATATTCCAGTCCTACATTTAGTGTCCTCTGTACATTCCAGTCCTACATTTAGTGTCCTCTGTACATTCCAGTCCTACATTTAGTGTCCTCTATACATTCCAGTCCTACATTTAGTGTCCTCTGTACATTCCAGAGTCCTACATTTAGTGTCCTCTGTATATTCCAGTCCTACATTTAGTGTTCTCTGTACATTCCAGTCCTACATTTAGTGTCCTCTGTACATTCCAGTCCTACATTTAGGGTCCTCTGTACATTCCAGTCCTACATTTAGTGTCCTCTGTACATTCCAGTCCTACATGTAGTGCTCTGTATATTCCAGAGTCCTACATTTAGTATCCTTTGTATATTCCAGAGTCCTACATTTAGTGTCCTCTGTATATTCCAGTCCTACATTTAGTGTCCTCTGTATATTCCAGTCCTACATTTAGTGTCCTCTGTATATTCCAGTCCTACATTTAGTGTCCTCTGTATATTCCAGTCCTACATTTACTGTCCTCTGTATATTCCAGTCCTACATTTAGTGTCCTCTGTATATTCCAGTCCTACATTTAGTGTCCTCTGTACATTCCAGTCCTACATTTAGTGTCCTCTGTACATTGCAGTCCTACATTTAGGGTCCTCTGTATATTCCAGTCCTACTTTTAGTGTCCTCTGTACATTCCAGTCCTACATTTAGTGTCCTCTGTACATTCCAGTGCTACATTTAGAGTCCTCTGTACATTCCAGTGCTACATTTAGAATCCTCTGTATATTCCAGTCCTATATTTAGTGTCCTCTGTACATTCCAGTCCTACATTTATTGTCCTCTGTACATTCCAGTCCTACATTTAGTGTCCTCTGTATATTCCAGTCCTACATTTAGTGTCCTCTGTACATTCCAGTCCTACATTTAGTGTCCTCTGTATATTCCAGAGTCCTACATTTAGTGTCCTCTGTATATTCCAGAGTCCTACATTTAGTGTCCTCTGTATATTCCAGAGTCCTACATTTAGTGTCCTCTGTATATTCCATAGTCCTACATTTAGTGTCCTCTGTATATTCCAGTCCTACATTTAGTGTCCTCTGTATATTCCAGTCCTACATTTAGTGTCCTCTGTATATTCCAGTCCTACATTTAGTGTCCTCTGTATATTCCAGAGTCCTACATTTAGTGTCCTCTGTATATTCCACTCCTACATTTAGTGTCCTCTGTACATTCCAGTCCTACATTTAGTGTCCTCTGTACATTCCAGTCCTACATTTAGTGTCCTCTGTACATTCCAGTCCTACATTTAGTGTCCTCTGTACATTCCAGTCCTACATTTAGTGTCCTCTGTATATTCCAGAGTCCTACATTTAGTGTCCTCTGTATATTCCAGAGTCCTACATTTAGTGTCCTCTGTATATTCCAGAGTCCTACATTTAGTGTCCTCTGTATATTCCAGAGTCCTACATTTAGTGTCCTCTGTATATTCCAGTCCTACATTTAGTTTCCTCTGTATATTCCAGTCCTACATTCAGTGTCCTCTGTATATTCCAGTCCTACATTTAGTGTCCTCTGTATATTCCAGTCCTACATTTAGTGTCCTCTGTACATTCCAGTCCTACATTTAGTGTCCTCTGTATATTCCAGTCCTACATTTAGTGTCCTCTGTACATTCCAGTCCTACATTTAGTGTCCTCTGTACATTCCAGTCCTACATTTAGTGTCCTCTGTACATTCCAGTCCTACATTTAGTGTCCTCTGTATATTCCAGTCCTACATTTAGTGTCCTCTGTATATTCCAGTCCTACATTTAGTGTCCTCTGTATATTCCAGTCCTACATTTAGTGTCCTCTGTATAATCCAGTCCTACATTTAGTGTCCTCTGTATATTCCAGTCCTACATTTAGTGTCCTCTGTATATTCCAGTCCTACATTTAGTGTCCTCTGTACATTCCAGTCCTACATTTAGTGTCCTCTGTACATTCCAGTGCTACATTTAGTGTCCTCTGTACATTCCAGTGCTACATTTAGGGTCCTCTGTATATTCCAGTCCTACATTTAGTGTCCTCTGTACATTCCAGTCCTACATTTAGTGTCCTCTGTACATTCCAGTCCTACATTTAGTGTCCTCTGTATATTCTAGTCCTACATTTAGTGTCCTCTGTATATTCCAGTCCTACATTTAGTGTCCTCTGTATATTCCAGTCCTACATTTAGTGTCCTCTGTACATTCCAGTCCTACATTTAGTGTCCTCTGTACATTCCAGTCCTACATTTAGTGTCCTCTGTACATTCCAGTCCTACATTTAGTGTCCTCTGTACATTCCAGTGCTACATTTAGTGTCCTCTGTACATTCCAGTCCTACATTTAGTGTCCTCTGTACATTCCAGTCCTACATTTAGTGTCCTCTGTACATTCCAGTCCTACATTTAGCGTCCTCTGTATATTCCAGTCCTACATTTAGTGTCCTCTGTACATTCCAGTCCTACATTTAGTGTCCTCTGTACATTCCAGTCCTACATTTAGTGTCCTCTATACATTCCAGTCCTACATTTAGTGTCCTCTGTACATTCCAGAGTCCTACATTTAGTGTCCTCTGTATATTCCAGTCCTACATTTAGTGTTCTCTGTACATTCCAGTCCTACATTTAGTGTCCTCTGTACATTCCAGTCCTACATTTAGGGTCCTCTGTACATTCCAGTCCTACATTTAGTGTCCTCTGTACATTCCAGTCCTACATGTAGTGCTCTGTATATTCCAGAGTCCTACATTTAGTATCCTTTGTATATTCCAGAGTCCTACATTTAGTGTCCTCTGTATATTCCAGTCCTACATTTAGTGTCCTCTGTATATTCCAGTCCTACATTTAGTGTCCTCTGTATATTCCAGTCCTACATTTAGTGTCCTCTGTATATTCCAGTCCTACATTTACTGTCCTCTGTATATTCCAGTCCTACATTTAGTGTCCTCTGTATATTCCAGTCCTACATTTAGTGTCCTCTGTACATTCCAGTCCTACATTTAGTGTCCCCTGTACATTGCAGTCCTACATTTAGGGTCCTCTGTATATTCCAGTCCTACTTTTAGTGTCCTCTGTACATTCCAGTCCTACATTTAGTGTCCTCTGTACATTCCAGTGCTACATTTAGAGTCCTCTGTACATTCCAGTGCTACATTTAGAATCCTCTGTATATTCCAGTCCTATATTTAGTGTCCTCTGTACATTCCAGTCCTACATTTATTGTCCTCTGTACATTCCAGTCCTACATTTAGTGTCCTCTGTATATTCCAGTCCTACATTTAGTGTCCTCTGTACATTCCAGTCCTACATTTAGTGTCCTCTGTATATTCCAGAGTCCTACATTTAGTGTCCTCTGTATATTCCAGAGTCCTACATTTAGTGTCCTCTGTATATTCCAGAGTCCTACATTTAGTGTCCTCTGTATATTCCATAGTCCTACATTTAGTGTCCTCTGTATATTCCAGTCCTACATTTAGTGTCCTCTGTATATTCCAGTCCTACATTTAGTGTCCTCTGTATATTCCAGTCCTACATTTAGTGTCCTCTGTATATTCCAGAGTCCTACATTTAGTGTCCTCTGTATATTCCACTCCTACATTTAGTGTCCTCTGTACATTCCAGTCCTACATTTAGTGTCCTCTGTACATTCCAGTCCTACATTTAGTGTCCTCTGTACATTCCAGTCCTACATTTAGTGTCCTCTGTACATTCCAGTCCTACATTTAGTGTCCTCTGTATATTCCAGAGTCCTACATTTAGTGTCCTCTGTATATTCCAGTCCTACATTTAGTGTCTACTGTACATTCCAGAGTCCTACATTTAGTGTCCTCTGTAAATTCCAGTCCTACATTTAGTGTCCTCTGTACATTTCAGGATATCATGAAATAGAATGTAGTTTCGCTGGCGAGGCTGACCTGCACAGACACCTGATTGACTGTAGCAAGAATCCCAATCATGAGAACTTCATTCCAGTCAACGACTTCTGCGTGGAACATCTTCCTGAAGGCTACAGGTATGTGGAGCCAGGTGTCTGTGCTCCAGTCTCTCGTCTGGAACATTCCTTTCTCTCCATGTTTCTTTTTGTCTTCGCTATTTTCTGTGTTTCTCTGATTTCTCTAACAACACGTTGTTCATACTTGTTTGTTTGTATATTTCATGGGGATTTGTTTATATAGATTTGTTTATAACTCAAAACACTGGACATTTTCTTGTCCCATTTGAATGGTGAGATTTGCACGCATGTGCTATAGAATCTTCTACCCTACATGTTTAGGCCATATCCAATGAGCTTCACATCCTCTTTTCCACAAAATCATTACTCTTGTGGTTTCATGTTGCCTCTCGATGACTCTCTCGGAGTGCGAGACCCGATCCTCTAATACAACACATGTAGTACATCAGTCGGGCGCCCTAACAGTCGGTGACCTGACAGTACAGCGCCCTGAAGATGGATGGGGCTCTCTGACAATGGACGGGCACGGAAAATTAGCTCTCTGACAGGGAACATGGGCTCTCTAAAAGGGAACATGGGCTCTCTGACAGGGGACATGGGTTCTCGGACAGGGGACATGGGCTCTCGGACAGGGAACATGGGCTCTCTGGCAGGGACATGGGCTCTCTGACAGGGAACATGGGCTCTCGGACAGAGAACATGGGCTCTCTAACAGGGAACACGGGCTCTCTAACAGGGAACATGGGCTCTCTAACAGGGAACATGGGCTCTCTAACAGGGAACATGGGCTCTCTGACAGGGAACATGGGCTCTCGGACAGGGGACATGGGCTCTCTAACAGGTAACATGGGCTCTCTGACAGGGGACATGGGCTCTCTAACAGGGAACATGGCTCTACTACAGGGAACATGGCTCTACGACAGGGAACATGGGCTCTCGGGCAGGGGACATGGGCTCTCTAACAGGGAACATGGCTCTACTACAGGGAACATGGCTCTACTACAGGGAACATGGCTCTACGACAGGGGACATGTTCTCTACGACAGGGAACATGGCTCTACAACAGGGAACATGGCTCTACGACAGGGAACATGACTCTACGACAGGGAGCATATTCTCTACGACAGGGAACATGGTTCTAGGACAGGGGACATGGCTCTACGACAGGGAACATGGCTCTACGACAAAGAACATGGCTCTACGACAGTGGACATGGCTCTACGATAGTGGACATGTTCTCTACGACAGGGGACATGGGCTCTCTGGCAGGGACATGGGCTCTACGACAGGGAACATGGCTCTTCGACAGGGAACATGGCTCTACTATCGGGAACATGGCTCTACGACAGCGGACGTGCGCTTTCTGACAGGGGACAAGGGCTCTCTCGTCATTCTCTATCACCCCCTTCTTTTATATGAAGAAGTTTCTAGACCTTTTAAAACTCTTCACAATGTGCCTGTAGCCACATGCTTAGTAGGGGCCACTAATTATGTATTGCTCAGTGTCAGTCTCTGAGATCCAGCAGACGAGAGAGTATTGGTCAGTGTCAGTCTCTGAGATCCAGCAGACGAGAGAGTATTGCTCAGTGTCAGTCTCTGAGATCCAGCAGACGAGAGAGTATTGGTCAGTGTCAGTCTCTGAGATCCAGCAGACGAGAGAGTATTGCTCAGTGTCAGTCTCTGAGATCCAGCAGACGAGAGAGTATTGGTCAGTGTCAGTCTCTGAGATCCAGCAGACGAGAGAGTATTGGTCAGTGTCAGTCTCTGAGATCCAGCAGTCGAGAGACAGACTTTCATTCTGCTGCATTACTTTTATGTCATGTTTATTGACTGGAGGACTGTCATTGTTTCAAGTGCCTCTATGGACGGGAACGTCATGGCTCAGGTGATGCGTCTGGTTTGGTTCAGGACTTTTACTTATGTTATCAAAGTGTTAGCAATAAGTTTTACATGACGAGGCTGCTAGCCACATACACAATAGTTATCCACTTTTTTGCGACGTGCTGGAAAAGTCACAGTGACTCTTGTATTCCCCCCCCCCCCCCCCCCGGTTTCCAATCAGCTGAGGTGTATGTCTCGTGTCCCTGATCTTCAGCTATGACCTTTCTTATTGTTCTTGCCAGGGATGAGGACATCGTCAACTACATCCGGGCCCAGGCAAGCCTAACGGTCAGAGTGACCTCCACCTTTACCAGCATGAACAGACCAGAGGGATACGCCTTCTACAACTTCAGGGGCAAGAAGTTCTTCAGGGTCGGCTCCGGGTTCATGCAGTACGTGTACAGAAACGAGGCACGGTCTAACAAGCCCTGCCCATGCCCAGAGTGCAAGAACTCACCAGCTCCTCGTCTGGAGTGGGCCAAGTTGAAGGTTCGAACAGCCACCCACGTGGTGTTTGATGACGAGGAAGCCCACAACACGACTGTCGAGTTCTTTTACGACGATGATAGACAGAAGGACAAAATCAGACGTGTCTATGGGGACTCTCTGAGGTTTGGGGCCATACAAGGAGACTGGTGTGACATTCGCTGTGTGAGCCACGACCTTGACCTATGTGACTTCTTGAAGGACACGTGGGGTCGCTGGAGATGGCTGGAAACCAAGGTCAACCAGAAGTACACCAGCGATGGAAACCATCGGTTGGCCATCTTGGTAGGTATTGTCATTTAGAGCTGACATGCTGGACAGACAGACAGACAGACAAGCAGGTCGACAGACAGACAGGCAAGCACACCAACAGACAGACAGGCAAGCAGGCAGGCAGGCCAACAGACAGGCAGGCAAGCAGGCCAACAGACAGACAGGCAGGCAAGCAGGCCAACAGACAGACAGGCAGGCAAGCAGGTCGACATACAGACAGGCAGGCAAGCAGGTCGATAGACAGACAGGCAGGCAAGCACGTCGACAGACTGACAGACAGGCAGGCAAGCAGACAGGCAGGCCGACAGACAGACATCATGTAATATACAACTTGTAGAATCTGACAGATAGGAGGACAGACAGACAGGATAACTGACAGACATGACTGACTGACAGACATACTTAGAGCCTAACAAATGTCCTTGAACATCATGGAAGATTGATTAATAGACAGAGAAAAAGACAAGAATTCATTTGTAATAAAATTGGGGAAACCAGAAAATGGTCAGTAGGTAGACAGATAGGTAGGTAGCTAGGTAGAAAGGTAGGTAGGTAGATAGGTATGTAGCTAGGTAGGTAGGTAGATATGTAGGTAGATAGGTAGGTAGATAGGTAGGTATGCAGGTAGGTAGGTAGGTAGGTAGGTAGGTAGATAGGTAGGTAGGTAGCTACGTAGGTAGATAGTATGCTTAGCAAACAATGACCTATCTCACCAACCGACCGTGAGCACCAAGAGTCTCAGGCTGCATCCAATGAGGATGATGTCATTTCTATTTGACCTAACCAGGTGGACGACAGGATGTGACAGTAAACGAGATGGCATGTTGATTGAGGTCACAGGAACGCCTGGAATGACAGCTTATACTTTTAGATCAGCCCGATAAAGTGACTTTTGGTGGAAGAGGACAAATGGTTGTCATAACTAACATGACAGGTTTATATGAGGGGGCTTCAGGTGGAAACCCTCAGGGGACTTCGGCTGGAAACCCTCAGGGGGCTTCGGGTGGAAACCCTCAGTGGGCTTCGGGTGGAAACCCTCAGGGGGCTTCGGGTGGAAACCCTCAGGGGGCTTCGGGTGGAAACCCTCAGGGGGATTCGGGTGGAAACCCTCAGGAGGCTTCGGGTGGAAACCTTCAGAAGTGGGATATAAAGGAGAAAAACTATGCAGTGGAATTGTAACTTGATAATGGTTGCTAAGGATTTCAAAAGTGTCGTTCACGTGCCATCACGGTGCAGACAAATAATATGACGTCATAACTGTACTTAAAAGTTGGCCGCCCCACTATTAACATGCACCAAAGAGAAGCAGTGGTCTGTTACCTGTTTGTACCAGAAAAGAGGTGAAGCCTACAGACATCCCTCGAGGAAGGAAGGTCCGGTGCATGCCTTTATCTTCAGCAAGTGTATGAGAGGAGGGAGAAGGTTATCCTGACTTACCAATAGGGTGAACAAGGCTTTGTTTTAGATCACTACTTGTCCAGAGGGAGTCACCAGGGCCACAGGTCTTCTCAGGAATCATTTTCGACCAGCAATCAAATCCAAACGGCCTTTACCTTTTAGTCAATGTGTCGTTTTGCAACACGACAATGCTCGTCCACTTACTGCCCGTGAATCGACTACAACCACCGAGGACCTCCACAACAATCGAGGACCTCCACAACAATCGAGGACCTCCACAAAAATCGAGGACCTCCACAACCACCGAGAACCTCCACAACAATCGAGGACCTCCACAACAATCGAGGACCTCCACAACCACCGAGGACCTCCGCAACAATGGAGGACCTCCACAACCACCGAGGACCTCCACAACAATCGAGGACCTCCACAACAATCGAGGACCTCCACACAATCGAGGACCTCCACAACCACCAAGGACCTCCACAACCACCGAGGACCTCCACAACAATCTAGGACCTCAACAATCACCGAGGACCTCCACAACAATCGAGGACCTCCACAACCACCGAGGACCTCCACAACAATCGAGGACATCCACAACCACCGAGGACCTCCATTACCACCGAGGACCTCCACAACCACCAAAGACCTCCACAACCACCAAGGACTTCCACAACCACCAAGGACCTCCACAACCACCAAGGACCTCTACAACCACCAAGGACCTCCACAACCACAAAGGACCTCCACAACCACCGATGACCTCCACAACCACCAATGACCTCCACAACCATCGAGGACCTCCACAACCACCAAGGACTTCCACAACCACCAAGGACCTCCACAACCACCAAGGACCTCCACAACCACCAAGGACCTCCACAACCACCAAGGACCTCCACAGCCACCGATGACCTCCACAACCACCAATGACCTCCACAACCATCGAGGACCTCCACAACCACCGAGGACCTCCACAACCATCGAGAACCTATACAACCACCAAGGACCTCCACAACCACCGAGGACCTCCACAACCACCGAGGACCTCCACAACTACCAAGGAGCTCCACAACCACCGAGGACCTCCACAACCACCGAGGATCTCCACAACCACCGATGACTTCCACAAACACCAAGGACCTCCACTTTCAGTGCATGAGTGGTTACACGCCCTGCCAAGAGAAACATTCTCTACAGGAATCCATGCACGCTAGGGGCGCTGGGGGACCTGTATCCAACGCAATGGCGGCTACGTCCAAATATGTAATAATTGTTTTTGACTTTTTCAAAATAAATTTACCCAAAAATATATTTTAGGTTTTCATTTGAAACCCTTTCGTATATTAATACATACATACAGATATACATATATACGTTCGCACGCATGCACGAGAACGAACACACACACACGCACGCACTCACGCACACATACACACACTTGTCTACCTGGCAATGCAAACTCGATATGTCTGACTATTTACCAGGACTACAGTTGCAAAGAAGATTTAACTGTCATATTGTATATCAGTGCCATCTTGACGTGGAGTGAAACCTGACTCTTGGAACCGTATGTTTACAGGTGTCTCATCCACATGGCTGCAGCAAGCAGGTCAGTGTCGGTACCTGGCGAGACAGAGACATCGTAGACAGGTCACGTGACTGGGAGAACTGTGTCTACACCTACGATACGCCCACCTGTCCTGGCAGCAGCGGCGCTCCTGTCTGGATCCTGGGGAACATGAAGTGGGCGGGGTTCTATGGTAGACACCCACACAGTGGACGGCCTTTGGAGGGATTGAATGTTAGTGCTGTTGGGTGGGATAGAGTGGGGAACAGAGGGAGGGAGGGAGGGGAGCAGGTAGATAGTAGCAGAGAAGGAGGGAAGGGAGGTGGTAGATAGCGGCGGAGACAGAGAGAGAGAGAGTGACAGAAAATGGGACATAGACAGTCTCGTCCTGTTTGTCTCGTAACATGGGACGTCATAGGGACATCACATTTGATTTAATCGTGAACCGACTGCCGTCACATCGTGAACTAGCTTCCGTCACATCAGGAACTGACTGCCGTCACGTCGTGAACTGACTGCTGTCATATCGAGAACTGGCTGCCGTCACATCGTGAGCTGGATTCCATCGGAGCATGAACTGGCTTCCATCCCAGCGTGAACTGGCTTCCGCCACAGCGTGAACTGGCTTCCGCCACAGCGTGAACTGGCTTTCGTCATATCTTGAACTGGCATTCGTTACAGCGGGACTGACTTCCGTCACATCATAAACTGGCTGCCGTCACGTCAATCTGTCCAACTCTCGAGTCCCAAACACTTTCAACGTTTTGATTGGCCATCATCTGCATCCATCAATGGATAAATTAGACTATAACAACTTTTTTTTTTTTTTAAATACAGCCATCCACAAGAACAAGAGGGTATAGCTACAAATGAAAAGCGGTCCAGGTTAGATATTAGGAAATATTTTTTTTAGCCAGAGAGTGGTGAATGCTTGGAATGCATTGCCACGGGAGGTAGTGCAGGCAGTGACAGTTAATGCATTTAAGAATAAATTGGATACGCATAGCTTTTAGAGCAAGGTGATGTAAATGAAATTGGTTGTATACAGGCTCTGCAGAGTCTTCTAAACCAGTATAAAGACTATAAGTTAAGTTAAGTTAAGCTAGTAGAGGCAAAAACACACTAGACTTAAGTTTTTACTACACATGAAAATATGATTGAAAACGTTACCGTTGGAGAACTGTTTGGCTCAAGTGACCATCAAATCATCCGTTGGGATCGTATAGCAGGGAAAGAGGTAAACATAAGCACCCGAATATATGACTACTGTAAGGTAGATGTTTCAAAGATGAAAGAGGAGGGGCAAGCCACATAATCTGGAAAGATATTTTCGGAGAAACTGATGTTGAACCAGAGTGGGAGAGTTTTAAAACAGTTCTAGAAACGCTAAAAGAGGAATGTGTTCCATGTAGGGAGGTAAACCCCGAGCGTAAAAAGTGGATAACTAGATTTGTAGTGAAATGTAGAAGAGCAAAAAATAAGTATGGAAAAAAATATATAGAGGCAGGTAAATCAAATGAAACATATTTAAAATATTTGGACAAGCAGAACAAAGTTCAGAAAGCGAATAAAACAGCAAAAATAGACTTCGAAAATAAACTTGTTCAGAGGATCAAGACTGACAGTAAAAGATTTGTGATATGCCATTTTTACCAAGCCAAGAAGCGCCACGAAAAGACTCAGATCTATCCCTAATAACTAAATTTTAAAACTTTTGGGAAAATCAAAATAGATTTGTGAGAAAATATATAGAATAGATTTGTTTGTTTATTTCAATGTTGTGCATCAGTTGAAGTGAGCTAAACTGAGTAACCTGGAACCGGTAGCAGTATCATTGGTAAGCTACATATTGTAAATTAAATAGAGAGTATTCCTCTTCAGTCCAATAATGAAAGGTGTCCTCGAACCTAGACCACTTTGAGAAAATTCGCCGCTCGACACTGATACAGAATATTGCTGGCTTTCTCGCGGATCATCTGCAGGACTGACCCCGGGGATCATGTGACACGGGTCATGTGGATGTCAAGGACAAACGAGAAGAAAGAAAACGTAGCTGCATACTGGGCCACTGAGAGTCCACGGTGGGCCACTGAGGGTCTACGGTGGGCCATGTTGTCAGGAAGTAGACCGGCAAGAGTAAGATGAAAGGTTGCAAGATGTGTGTTAGGTGAGGCTTAGCCAGAACATCCAAGGGGACGTCAGCCATGAGAAGGATGGGTGACGGATGGATGGGTCGATGGATGGATGGGTCGATGGATGGATGGGTCTATGGATGGATGGGTCGATGGATGGATGGATTGGTCGATGGATGGATGGAGGGGTGGGTGGATGGATGGGTCAATGGATGGATGGGTGGATGGATGGATGGACGGGTCGATTGATGGATGGATGGGTGGGTGGATGGATCGATGGGTGGATGGATGGATGTATGGGTGGATCGATGGGTGGATGGATGGGTCGATGGATAGATGGGTGGATGGGTCGATGGATGGATAGGTCGATTGATGGATGGGTCGCTGGGTGGATTGATGGATAGGTGGATGGATGGGTCGATGGATGGATGGATGGGTCAATGGGTGGATGGATGATGAATGGATGGATGGGTAGAAGGTTGGATATATATATGTGTGTGTGTGTGTGTCTGTCTGTCTCTAATATGCTAGGTCATTATATGTTATTAGTATATCTACGATGGGCATTCGATCATATAAGAACTGCATCCTGGGTACACAGGTGGGGAGCCAGCCACGGAGTTGTCGTGCATCTTGTTTTCTCAGGTGATAAACTTTCGCTGAGTCTCCTCGATGGCTTTACTCTCTGCGATCTGAGCGCCTTCGGTGGTACTAGCGTGTCGGTGGTATTGATCTTTGAGGTCACAATTCGACATTCAGAACCCTTGAGGTCACAATTCGACCTTCACAACACATGAAGATGTAACAAGGATCCAACGAGCCAGGGCTAGGAATGCCCTGAACTCGCCGCTCGTGCCCTGGAGAGATCATTACCCGTGGCCCTCAACAATGACAGATTTCTCCTGAGGGATCAGGGTATTCGGGATAGATAGACGATAGAGCAGGAGACTACCGCGTAGGTTGCTAGGGTAGACCATACAACAGAAGGCCACCGAGCAGGGTAATAGGTTGCTAGGATAGACCACAAAACATAACTAGTGAGTAATTAGAACAGAGAGATAGAAGTCACCGAAGCAGGCTAGCACTGAGAGGGGAACCAGAGACCACGCACTTGTAAGCATTTGACTGTGTGTGTTCTGTTTGAGTCGACGCTGACACCTGTCACACGTGAAGCCGTTTTCCAAGTCTCTGAGTGGCATTCGTCTGCATACTTGTCAGGAGAAGACGTGTAGCTTCAACATGAAGATGTCTTCCTGGACAACACCTATAATTCAGGTGTTACTCTTGACCTGACAACCATAGTAACACAACCACTGTCGTCTGTCGTAGACACGAGAACCACTGTCGTCTGTCGTAGACACTAGAACCACTGTCGTCTGTGGTAGACACGAGAACCCCTGTCGTAGACACGAGAACCCCTGTCGTAGACACGAGAACCACTGTTTCCAAGAGCATACTTGTCAGGAGAAGACCTGTAGCTTCAACATGAAGATGTCTTCCTGGACAACACCTATAATACAGGTGTTACTCTTGACCTGACAACCATAGTAACACAACCACTGTCGTCTGTCGTAGACACGAGAACCACTGTCGTCTGTCGTAGACACTAGAACCACTGTCGTCTGTGGTAGACACGAGAACCCCTGTCGTAGACACGAGAACCCCTGTCGTAGACACGAGAACCACTGTTTCCAAGAGCGCTAGACGAGAGGGGAACTACCGCTGCACTCATAGAGTTCCTGACTAGACGACTAGGAAGAGAAACCAGAAGATATAATCGATGTAATCATATTCCTGGCGTGAAGACGAGACAAGAGGCTGAGAAGACGCATATGTTGGAGAAGCTGAGAGGTGGGACATAAGACCATCAATAAAGCGAGGATAGAAAGATGGGACAGAGAACAATTAGCTGGATAGAATTGTATCAACTCAAAGGGATATAGAACTTGGAATGGAACATTAGCTAGATTTGATCACGTGACAGGACCTGGGGTTAATTTAATGCAAGAGAAATGCCTGTGATATTTGCACGAAACTCTGGAGAGACATTATAGTTAGATAAGTGTCGATGGACGATAGGAAACGATTCACGTGTTTAGTTATATAATGTGTTTGCGGTTTGTATAATAAACATTCATTGTTTTGCTGTTAAAATAATTGTTAGTGTTTTAATTAAAGTTGTGAGTTAAGGGGTGATATAGTGAGTTTGTAACTAGGTCATAATTCAATCTTCACAACCCTTGAGGTCATAATTCGACCTTCACAAACCGTGAGGTCACAATTTGACCTTCACATCCCTTGGGGTCACGATTAAACAACAATAAACAAACGGCGTGTTATAAAAACATATGTGGTAAATAAACAATTGATAACACATAAACAAATAGTCCATTTCATGGTACCACCAAGACAAACAGTTTATTCACTGTTCAAGTTTGACAGTCATAGGACAAGATCAGCACCCATCACTCTGACAGCTGTTCGTTAGACAAGCAGTCTACCTTATCGCCCTTTGCTCTTGCCTGGTTTGCTCTTGCCTGGCTTGCTCTTGCCTGGTTTGCTCTTGCCTGGCTTGCTCTTGCCTGGTTTGCTTTTGCCTGGTTTGCTCTTGCCTGGTTTGGTCTTGCCTGGTTTGCTCTTGCCTGGTTTGCTCTTGCCTGGTTTGCTCTTGCCTGGCTTGCTCTTGCCTGGTTTGCTGTTGCCTGGTTTGCTTTTGCCTGGTTTGCTCTTGCCTGGTTTGGTCTTGCCTGGTTTAGTCTTGCCTGGTTTGCTGTTGCCAAATCTTCAGCCGTTCCAGAGCGACTCTTGTGTCTCCACATCCATGATTCCATTAATACGTTAATGACTCTACTTTATCGTCGCTTTTTTCTTCTCATAACTCCCACATTCTCCTTTACTCCACCTTCAACAATATCCTTTACATCGTCAGTCTCACGTCCTCTCTTTCTCTCTATCTTCCTCTCTTTCTCTCTACCTCTTTCTTAAATTCCATTAATCGCCTTTTACCTCAATTTTGGGGAGGAAGACTAACGTCTAGGCAGGCAAAATATACTGACCAAGGGCTCCCTAGAAACAGGCTGTTTACATGGCAGCCTGGCTAACGAGGTGAGGTATCGACATGATCTCCGTAGTAGTGAATCACACGCAGATGAAGCCCCCAGTCCACCTTCATCAGCACGCTCGGGATGTGAGAAAAGCTGCTACAACCCACCACTTAACGTCCTTGGCAGGACGTACAAAAGAGTAACCTACTCATTGTGGGCATTCGCCAACAACAACTTCCATTTTATTTCTGTCAATCTTTCTTCCTGTTTCCTAATCTTGTTTTCATCACATACACTCGTTCTCTCTCACTCTTTCTCTCTCACTCTTTCTCTCTCACGCTTTCTCTCTCACTCTTTCTTTCACTTTCTCTCTCTCTCTCTGTCTGCATCAGTTACACCATTCCATCCCACTTTTCTGATTTTCTGTATTTTCATCCTCTATCACTCACGTTTTCTCCCTTTCTTTCTCCAACTCTTAATTTCATGTCATCTCTCTCTTTTTATATATCTCCAATTTTCTCCCTTTCTCTGAAGTCGATCTAATCACTTTGGATTTCTCTATGATTACTTCCTCTTTTGTATTATTTACCATCTCCTCTTCCTTCCTATCTGCCACTATCTACACCTCCCTTCCCTCCTTCTATGCTATTATCTACTTCCTCCCCTCCCTTCCTCCCTCTATTCACCACTCTATCCCACCCAACAGCACTAACATTCAATCCCTCCAAAGGCCTCCCACTGTGAGGGTGTCTACCAAAGAACCCCGCCCACTTCATCTTCCCCAGGATCCAGACAGGGGCGCCGCTGCTGCCAGGACAGGTGGGCGTATCGTAGGTGTAGACACAGTTCTCCCAGTCACGTGACCTGTCTACGATGTCTCTGTCTCGCCAGGTGCCGACACTGACATGCTTGCTGCAGCCATGTGGATGAGACACCTGCAAAGACAACCAACAGACGTGTTAGCATATCCTGGTCGCACATCAAACACAACCAACAGACGTGTTAGCATATCCTGGTCGCACATCAAAGACAACCAACAGACGCTTTAGCATATCCTGGTCGCACATCAAAGACAACCAACAAACGTGTAAGCATATCCTGGTCGCACATCAATGACAACCAACAGACGTGTTAGCATATCCTGGTCGCACATCAAAGACAACCAACAGACGTGTTAGCATATCCTGGTCGCACATCAAAGACAACCAACAGACGTGTTAGCATATCCTAGTCGCACATCAAAGACAACCAACAGACGTGTTAGCATATCATGGTAGCACATCAAAGACAACCAACAGACTTGTTAGCATATCCTGGTCGCACATCAAAGACAACCAACAGACGTGTTAGCATATCATGGTAGCACATCAAAGACAACCAACAGACTTGTTAGCATATCCTGGTCGCACATCAAAGACAACCAACAGACGTGTTAGCATATCATGGTAGCACATCAAAGACAACCAACAGACTTGTTAGCATATCCTGGTCGCACATCAAAGACAACCAACAGACGTGTTAGCATATCCTGGTCGCACATCAAAGACAACCAACAGACGTGTTAGCATATCATGGTAGCACATCAAAGACAACCAACAGACGTGTTAGCATATCCTGGTCGCACATCAAAGACAACCAACAGACGTGTTAGCATATCATGGTAGCACATCAAAGACAACCAACAGATGTGTTAGCATATCCTGGTCGCACATCAAAGACAACTAACAGACGTGTTCGCATATTATGGTAGCACATCAAAGACAACCAACAGACGTGTTAGCATATCCTGGTCGCACATCAAAGACAACCAACAGACGCGTTAGCATATCCTGGTCGCACATCAAAGACAACCAACAAACGTGTTAGCATTTCATGGTAGCACATCAAATACAACCAACAGACGTGTTAGCATATCATGGTAGGACATCAAAGACAACCAACAGACGTGTTAGCATATCATGGTAGCACATCAAAGACAACCAACAGACGTGTTAGCATATCATGGTAGCACATCAAAGACAACCAACAGACGTGTTAGCATATCATGGTAGCACATCAAAGACAACCAACAGACGTGTTAGCATATCATGGTAGCACATCAAAGACAACCAACAGACGTGTTAGCATATCATGGTAGCACATCAAAGACAACCAACAGACGTGTTAGCATATCATGGTAGCACATCAAAGACAACCAACAGACGTGTTAGCATATCATGGTAGCACATCAAAGACAACCAACAGACATGTTAGCATATCATGGTAGCACATCAAAGACAACCAACAGACGTGTTAGCATATCCTGGTCGCACATCAAAGACAACTAACAGACGCGTTAGCATATCCTCGTCGCACATCAAAGACAACCAACAGACGTGTTAGCATTTCATGGTAGCACATCAAATACAACCAACAGACGTGTTAGCATATCATGGTAGCACATCAAAGACAACCAACAGACGTGTTAGCATATCATGGTAGCACATCAAAGACAACCAACAGACGTGTTAGCATATATTGGTAGCACATCAAAGACAACCAACAGACGTGTTAGCATATCATGGTAGCACATCAAAGACAACCAACAGACGTGTTAGCATATCATGGTAGCACATCAAAGACAACCAACAGACGTGTTAGCATATCATGGTAGCACATCAAAGACAACCAACAGACGTGTTAGCATATCATGGTAGCACATCAAAGACAACCAACAGACGTGTTAGCATATCATGGTAGCACATCAAAGACAACCAACAGACATGTTAGCATATCATGGTAGCACATCAAAGACAACCAACAGACGTGTTAGCATATCCTGGTCACACATCAAAGACAACCAACAGACGTGTTAGCATATCATGGTAGCACATCAAAGACAACCAACAGACGTGTTAGCATATCCTGGTCGCACATCAAAGACAACCAACAGACGTGTTAGCATATCATGGTAGCACATCAAAGACAACCAACAGACGTGTTAGCATATCCTGGTTGCTACCTACCCTCTAATATTCATGTGAGACCTGGACCACCTATAGTCACCATGGCAGGAAATGAAATGACTTCCATGTGCACTGCCAGCGGAAACTGATGAGGATTAGATGGCAGGACATGGTGGCAGAGTGGCAGGACATGGTGGCAAATACAGATGTGTTAGTGCGATCCGGCATGTATAAAAAGAGAGAAAATCATATCACGTCATGCGGAGCTTAGTAAATATGGTGCTAGGCCCAAATTATTTTGTAATTTACTGCATTTATCGACAGTATGATATGTGCAGCCAGTGAGATGGGCTGGCTATGTGGTACGCATGTCGGATCATCGTGAGATGGGCTGGCCATGTGGTACGCATGTCGGATCGCCGTGAGATGGGCTGGCCATGTGGTACGCATTTCGGATCAACGTGAGATGGGCTGGCCATGCGGTACGCATGACGAATCAACGTGAGATCGGGTGGCCATGGGGTACCCATGTCGGATCGCTGTGAGATGGGCTGGCCATGTGGTACGCATGTCGGATCACCATCTACCAAAAGAGCTGCTCTATGGTGAACTCCAAAATGGAAGACATCAAGCGGTGGGCAGAGGAAAATCTACAGGGACACATCAAAGAGATCACTGATCCAGTCCGGTATTAACCATGATGACTGGGAAAGAATTGCCTCCAATCGCACAGACTGGCGCAGCGCTATTGCTGATGGTGTTCACAGACAAGAGGCATCAAGAATAGATGAGGCCATCCAGAGACATGAGGCATCAAGAATAGATGAGGCCATCCAGAGACATGAGGCATCAAGAATAGATGAGGCCATCCAGAGACATGAGGCATCAAGAATAGATGAGGCCATCCACAGACAAGAGGCATCAAGAATAGATGAGGCCACTCGAAGGGAGGGGGGATTGGAAAAAAAAAAGGGGGGGGGGGGGGGTAATGTGCGTACGTACGTGTGTCTAAATATAAATGAAAATGGTCTTAATAACTATTACAAATCATACAGTATTTATAAATATGAGTCTACCCTTATGCCATAACGACAGTAACTCTTCTTTCACAGAGCATTGTAAACTGTTACAATGGGCCGTTACTAATTGTTACAATGTGTTCTAGATGTTATTTCCTTGACCTTTTATTGGTAAATCTATCATTTCACTGTTTACACACATTGCCGAGGCCCACATGGATGGGACTTGCGGCCTACAGGGATGGGGCTGCGGCCCACAGGGATGGGGCTTGCAGCCCACAGGGATGGGGCTGTGGCCCATAGGGATGCGGCTGCGGCCCACAGGGATGGGGCTGAGGCCCACATGGATGGGGCTGAGGCCAACAGAGATGGGGCTGTGGCCCACAGGGATGGGGCTGTGGCCCACAGGGATGGGGCTACGGCCCACATGGATGGGCTGCGGTCCACAGGGATGGCGCTGAGGCCCACAGGCATGTGTCTGTGGCCCACAGATATGGGGTTGCGGCCCACAGGGATTGGGTTGAGGAGTAAAGACCGCTTCTCCCTGCATTCATTAAACAATGCACACGATTTATTTATTTTTTATCTCAGATATAAAAATAAGTCTTATATCGAACCGAGGCTACGCACATAAATGGCCCACAAAATGGCAGACATCCAAATCGCTCAACCACCAGGAGAAATGACCCACAAAATACAAGCTACTTGTGTCTTCCCTTTAAAAATGTATTTCATTAACTACAGTCTCTCTATGGCATCCTCGTTATCTCTGGACTACCAGGGGCGTGTCATAAGTCTTGACCCTGATCATGATGGTGTAGAAGGAGAAAGTGGAAATTCGGCACAGTGCTTATTTCTTCTCAATGTAGCCACCATCTGAATGTATACATTTCTGCCATCTCTGCGTGACCTTGAGAATAGAGTAATCTATTTTTTCGAACTAAACCAGTTATCACAAGCCAGAATGACATTTTCATCACTGTCAAAATGATTTACTTCAGCTGTTTTTTTTCAAGTTTTGGGAAAAGAAAAAAGTCCGGACAATATGGTGGATGTGGAAGAATTTCAATATTCAAATCGTTGGCTGTTTGCAGTACAGGCCTTTGCTTTATGGGAGAGCGCGTTTTCTTGAAGTAAAGGCACAATTTGAGTGCACGCTATCCCTCGTTTTCTGATCATAGTCTTTCTTAGTTTGGTAAGGAGATCTACATAATATTGCCCATTAACCATGTTGCCATGAGGCAGGTCTTTCAATATGACACCTTTGACGTCCCATAAAACAGTCAGCATCACTTTTCTTGCAGATTTCTATGCTCTTGGCATGACACGTGTTGGCGAGCCCTGGGTTTTCCACTGCATACTGGAAATTTTGGATGTTGGGTCATAATGGTGAAGCCAAGTCTCATCTACTGTCACCATGGTCGGCAATATGTTTTTTGATCGACATATTTTGAGCAGCTGGCCACAGCAACCAACCCTCGTTTGTTTCTGTTCATATATCAGCAGTCACGGGACCAAGCGGGCACAAACTTTTCTCACGTTCAGTCTGTTGTTGAAAATTCGAAAAACTGTACTTTCATTCAGTTTTGCTGACCATGATATCTCTGCAGTTGTCATTTTCCTATCTTGGTCAATGATTTTCTTCACTCTTGCAGCTTTTTCATCGCTGCCCTCTGAGGATGGTCTTCCTGATCTTGGAAGATCAGCAACATAGGAACGGCCACACTTAAACTGCCTACACCAGTTGTTTTTTTACAGAAGCATCCGAAGGACAGAATTCCTCAAACACTGGTTCCATCTTCCTGTGTATTTCTGTAGGTTTTTTTCCCTGCAACATCACGAATTTTATCACAGTTCTGGTCTCTGATTTCTCCATTGTTCTGACAACCCGTTAGAGTAGCATATCCGGTCAATAAAGGTGTGTTGTGCAATGCACCATACCGGGTAAACCCGTCAAGGAGGGAAATTCATACTTCTCAAGTCCAGTACAAATTGAATTAGCTACATATGTTCCAAATTTCAACTTTCTCCCCCTACTCCGTCATGGTTAGAGTAAAGACTTATGACAAGCCCCTTGTATTTCAGAAAGATTTAAACTTTGTCCGTCTCTTCTATTTCATGCACTACAACAACTACATACCACAACAGCAAGCCGGTGGCCTTCATCTGTGCTGTATTTCTGGTTGACCTTGGTTTCAAGCCATCGCCAGCGACCCCACATGTCTTTCAAAAGGTCGCAAAGGTCAAGGTCGTGGCTAACACAACGAATGTCACACCAGTCTCCCTTGATGGCTCCGAAAGCTACAGTCTCCCCATAGACACGTCTGATTTTGTCCTTCTGTCTATCATCGTTGTAAAAGAACTCGACAGTCGTGTTGTGGGCTTCCTCGTCATCAAACACCACGTGGGTGGCTGTTCGAATCTTCAACTTGGCCCACTCCATACGAGGAGCTGGTGAGTTCTTGCACTCTGGGCATGGGCAGGGTTGGTTGGACCGTGCCTCGTTTCTGTAAACGTACTGCATGAACCCGGAGCCCACCCTCAAGATCTTCTTGCCCCTGCAGTTGTAGAAGGCGTATCCCTCTGGTCTCCTCATGCTGGTCTGTGTCGTCATGACCCTGACGGTGAGGTCAGCCTGAGCTGCGATGTAGTTCACGATGTCCTGGTCCCTATAAAAGATCAATTCAGAAATAAATTAGAATAACAGCTGGTGGTTCATACATCAGTAGGTACTTTCACAAATTAAAGTGGTGAACGGATTCGCTGTTTACAGATCAAACTGTATGTGTTGGAATCTTATGTGTAAGGTCAAGGTCAAGGACGATCTTATGAACTCATAAATCATTTATATGACAATGTCTCATATACGTATGTAAGCCTCAGTGTGGTTTATGTGTGGAGACACTGACTAGAAGAGTGTGACAGGGCTACAGAGATCTCGGACAGGGATCTCGGACGGGGATCTCGGACAGGGATCTGGGACGAGGATCTCGGACAGGGATCTAGAACAGGGGTCTCAAACATGGATCTAGAACAGTGTCGAACAGTGGTCTCAAACAGGGATCTAGAACAGTGTCGAACAGGAATTGCGAACAGGGATCTAGAACAGTGTCGAACAGTGGTCTCGAACAGTGGTCTCAAACAGGGATCTAGAACAGTGTCGAACAGTGATCTCGAACAGTGGTCTCAAACAGGGATCTAGAACAGTGTCGAACAGTGGTGTCGAACAGTGGTCTCGAACAGTGGTCTCAAACAGGGATCTAGAACAGTGTCGAACAGTGGTCTCGAAAATGGATATTGAACAAAGGGGATATTGAAGGCCAAATATCTTTTTTCGGATTAAAATAGGTCACTCTAAACCAGGCAGTTTGAAAGCATAGATAGGAGGGAGAGACAATGACCATCTAAGAGTTCCGACAGTGTAACTGTTTCTCAGTGATTTCGAACAAAGCCTGGCCTTGTTTCTGATGTAACTTGTCATTGTCTGAAATCAGGTCAAGGGACAGTTGACTGGGTACCGGAGAAAGATTACTATCATTCATTATCGAGAATTGATATGTCGAGTTCATTACAATTGTTCTAAATGATAGACATGTAAACCTGGCATGTCAAACTTGGGAATTGTGCTATGACTTCTAGCTGGAATTGTGGGTAGTGGTTTGTTTTTGTGATGTCAAGAAGGTTGGTGGGGGAGATGACAAAACCAGACCTAGGGGTATTCATGCTGTAATAGCATGGTCAAACATCGTAGCTCGTATTAACTAGAGGATGACACGTGAACATGGCATGTCACCTTAGCCTGTTCCAAATCCACCAGAACCGTAATGGCGAGTTGTCCAATGACTTGTTACAGCTGAAGTGTTAGAAGGAAAGGGCCAATCCTGGATTGAGTTCTGATGTGTCAGAGGTCAAGTCGTACGAATTGTCCATGCAGCATGGATCACGTGATTAGCTCTCATCAGCAAGGAATCTCATCATGGAAGGAAAGAAGAGCTTAGAATGGAGATAAAAAGCGATGTTTCAGATTGAAGATCAGAATTAATAGAACAGCAGACCCAAAGTGCTTGTAGACTTCATTGTCTCAACTTTATGAGGGGTCATTTAGGTACGCAAACCTTATGTTGAGATCTGAGCTGCAGTGCAGCTGAGACCAGCACTCCGCTGACTCTAGCTGGCACTGATGTGCTGACTCTAGCTGAAACTGATGTATTGACTCTAGATGGCACTGATGTACTGACTCTAGTTAGTATCTGTCGAACATCAGTGTGTCTCGAGTCGGTCGAAAGTCCAACGCTGACTTATGTCAGAAACGTGTGTAAAACACTTGTGTTAGAAAAAAGGTGTGGGCAAAACACCTGGGATCGTATCTCCAAAGCACAAATTCGACAAGTGTTATTACTGCCACATAGAAACCTGACAGAATGGACCTGACAGAATAGAGCTGACAGAATGGACCTAACAGAATAGACCTGACAGAATAGATCTGACAGAATAGACCTGACAGAATGGACCTGAAAGAATGGACCTTACAGAATGGACCTAACAGAATGGACCTGACAGAATAGACCTGACAGAATAGACTTGACAGAATAGACCTGACAGAATAGACCTAACAGAATAGCCCTGACAGAATAGACCTGACAGAATAGACATGACAGAATAGACCTGACAGAATAGACCTGACAGAATGGACCTGACAGAATGGACCTGACAGAATGGACCTAACAGAATAGACCTGACAGAATTGACCTGACAGAATGGACCTGACAGAATGGACCTAACAGAATAGACCTGACAGAATAGACCTGACAGAATAGACCTGACAGACTAGACCTGACAGAATGGACCTGACAGAATAGACCTGACAGAATAGACCTGACAGAATGGACCTGACAGAATGGACCTGCCAGAACGCCAGAAGTCCGACATTTTACAAGAGACGAGCAACAGGAAGCAAGTTATATTGTTAGCAACTAGATGATGTTGTTAGAGAAAGAAACAGATTTAGAATTGGTCAAGATATGACGAACCATAGATAACAACAGAGGAGACATCTTGCTAATGCTAACAGCCTCTGGTGAGTGGAGCTTTGATTCTGTTATGCAATAAAATTCATGCATTCTTTCTATATTCTGAACAAAATACGTTTTCGAGGAATCTTGCAGCAAATTAGATTATGATATCCTGGTCAGCGGACCAATAATCTTCTTCTTCTTCGTACGCTGTCAGACGTCAACTTGAATTTGTTCGAAGAAAGCAGCTGTCATCCTGAGGCTGTCGACACTGCCATAGAGCTTGTCTAGTGTTGTCACTGGTGATGGCCACATGTGCTCTCTCTGGTCCTCGTATGTCGAGCAGTTTTGCAGCAGATGTTCAGCGGTCATTTTCCCTGTACCACAGGTGCATTCGTCAGTGCCACCTATCTTCAGTTTATTGAATAGATGGTACCTCAGTCTGTTGTGGCCTGTGCGGAGTATGAAGACCACGACCTGCTCTCTTCTGTTCAGCTGGTAGTAGGCATCATTTTTTGTGTAGCCAGTACGCCCTGTTTCCCATTTGGCCATGTATTTGGACCTAATAAACCTTTTGGACTCTTCGTAGGTCACACTAGAATCTGGTTGTGGTAGTCTTGCACCTTCTTTTGCCAGTCTGTCTGCCTCCTCGTTGCCTTGGATGTTACAGTGGGGTGGAATCCACTGTACCACTACTCTTTTTGGTGCGGTCAACTGGCATAGTTGACAGAGTACTGCTCTTAAATCATTTAGTTCAGTATTTTTCTGGCTTTTTAGTGCTGTAACCACGGCCAGGGCATCTGTAAACAGGACTATCTGGCTTTCATTGCTTTCGCCTGTCAGCATTGCTTTTGCTGCAGCCTTCAGTGCCTCTGCCTCCGCTCTTAAATTGCTTGAGAATTTTCCAGTTGCCACTGACAGTGTTATTTTTCTATCATTTATTAGGCTCAGGAATAGCCCTCTCCTCCATTCTGTGTTGTGTTTGTTACAGAACCGTCGGTGTATGCATGGGACCAATAATCTATATGTGATAGGGTAGACTAATCTGGGTAGTTATCTTAGAGGTTACTGACTCCCAACACAGACTGTCAGACGTTACACGCCAATCACAGAACACATTCTAACTATCGTTAACCATTAAAACAAAATAATATCGTCTATTTCTATGAATAATTGTTACATAATATCAACAAACGATTAGAACTACTAACTAAATAACGATCATATACTAAACTAACACAGAGGGTTCAAGCACTGCCTCTTGATGGTACCTCCGAAACTAATCTACCCAGATTCGCAGTCTCATATTTGAAATAGCCTCAACCATAACTTAATCTAATTCAGTCGTATTACAAATCAGTGGTTAACTATCTCAGACGTTGTCTGTCGTCCTCCAGGTCGTCTATGTTGGTGATGATCTGTCGTCCTCTATCATGGTTGCTGCTTTAGGCTGTCAGGCGGTCAAACATGTCGTAACAATGAGCTACGTTTCACTTAAACCGTCAACAGTTCACAAGTGTTTAAGACATGCCCCTTTGGTGCCCGTGTTACACATGTATCAAGCACTTACGTTATCTGAGGGCTCATGTGATGCACCTCTCTTTCCGAACTCACGTGCCTTTGGGATCACAGTCCCTAGGATTCACAGAATCCTTACCGAACCACTTTGTCCGAGACAACTACCTTCGATCGTAGAAGGGCCACCATTCCTCCAACAAACACTAATGGTCATGAAGAACAGTCCGACTGCCTTCTAGATCAATCTCAATTCGTGCCCAGACAAACCTTCACACTCGCATGTGATCAGATCTCTCAACTTGACTTAACTTCTTTATACTGGTCTAGAAGACTCTGAAGAGTCTGTAAACAACCAGTTTCATTTGCATTACCTTGCTCTAAAAGCTATGCGCATCCAATTTATTCTTAAATGTATTAATTATCCCTGCCTCAACTACCTCTTGTGTCAATGCATTCACCACTCTCTGATTAAAACAATATTTTGCTAATATCTCGTACCCAGACAAATCTGCACACTCGCATATGATCACATCTCTTTCTCTTATTGCTGACAGGGTGTCCATCATTCGCACCTTTGAGCGAAAATGCAAGGCTCTAGGTGTATGATGTGATAACCACCCCTTACACACACTCTTTCTCCCTCTCCAAATCTCCTGAATTGATCTCTTGTCTGTTATAGACTTTTTTTTTTTTTAGCTCTAGAAACAAAGATGAATGATGAGTGGTCCTCCCCAGTTAGCTGGTTAGCCATCTATCTAATTTGGTCCCACCCATCTAGTATCTCATTGGCTGTTAAATCCACAAGTCACTATCTTTCTAAATGTGATAGCCTGGCGTACCAGTTCTTGTTGTCAACGTAACCCACATCACGTATGCCTGGTACCAGAATGGTCAATCTGACACCTATTCCAAACTAGGCAAGTTTTCTACATATAGTGAATATTAACCTTTCGCTTTCTTGTCGAACTAGTGGCGACACGGGCGCTGTGCTGACTATGGAGTGACCTAGATTAGTCAACGAATATTCAGGCAACTTATGATTCCCTGAAAATACAGTCGTCGGCTTCTACTTCCACTGCTCCAAACGCTTATGCTCTACAGGTAACTGTTTCACTATCACTGATACAGACTTGTTGCATGATACATTTTCTTTTCTGGATATCTATTTGCTCCTGGCGTTATCTGAATTGCATCTGTGACTGGATGTTATGATCTGTTGAACTTGTTTAAAATAGTTACAAGGGTCCAACGAGCCAACGCAAGGAAAGCCCTGAAAATACTGTTGGTGGTACCCACTCATAACTTAAGAACCCTGCCCGAGAGATTGAGTTCATTGAACGGGTCATTGTTCTGAATTCTCAAACAATACTCGTTTAAGACTTTCCAGCCAAAATGGTTACCTCCACACGATTTCTTCTAGGTTACATAGAAGGTTAAAAAAAAACAAAGTATCCTTTCTCTGGCGATACACCAGTTCAAATAAAGTTTGAGGGAATTGAACTCAAGACAAACAGAAGTCATTGATAAAAAGCGGGCATAGCATTTAAGCTGGGGGATGAGTGTTCTAGAGGGGCAGATCAGAAAGTGCAGAAAAGAGAACACTTGCGGGCAGTTAGTAGGTAGGATATAGACCAGAGCAGTACCTAGGATAAACTACAGAACATAGCCAGCGAGTGACACGAATATAGAGATTCAATTAGAAACCGCCGAAGCAGACCGACCCTGGAAGGCAAGGAGAAACCACGCACGTGTAAGAATCTGTCTGTGTCTGATGTTCTGTCCCTGAGTGACATTCGTCGGCATTCTCGTCAGAGGGAGACGTGTTGCTTCAACACGAAGCTGTCGTCCTGGACAACTCGCAGCAACACATGTGTTACCTTGACCTGAAAACTACAGTAACACATGTGTTACCTTGGCCTGAAAACTAGAGTAACAGAACCACTGTTCTCTGTCATAGGTACGAGAACAGTTGTAGTCGCCGAGCTCCTGAGAACAGACGACGAAGAAGAATAACCAGAAGATCTGATCACTCTAGACATCCTCCTGATGTTCGGACGAGACAGGTGGCTCAGGAGACATCTGTCTACGTTGCATAAACTGAAAGGTGGGACATAAGACCACCAGACGAGCGAGGACAGAGAGATTAGGACTGAGAACAAGTAGCTAGACAGCAGTGTATCAACGCATAGGATATAGACGGTGAATAGAACAATGGCTAGATCTCACCACGTGATATAACTCTGGGTAATTTTAGTGCAAGAGAAAGATCTGGGCTAATTGCACGCAACTCTTGAAAGTGGTTATAGACAGTTAGAAAAGTGTTGGTAACAAAACTCTTAATGATTCTCATGCTTAGTATTACTTTTATAATGTGTATAATGTTCAACAAATAAACATTCTTTGTTTTACTGTTGTTTAAATAATTGGTTTCATTAAAGTGTGAGTGATAGTGGTAAGGAAGAAAGTTAGTAATAAGTGGTGATTGAATAAATAAAAAAAGTAAAGTCCCATAGCATTACTGCCGTAGGGGTGTGAGGTGTTAGCGATCTCACATTTCAAAGGCTCGGCTATATGAGGGCGGTAGCCATCTCCTCTCCCTCGTCGCTTTTACTTCCGGTACCCATTTAAGGCTGGGTCGACCCGGGAGCCATTGCGGTCTGAAATAAACATTACCGCCTAAACTGGGGAATGAACCCAGGACCACTCAGATGCGAAGCCAGCGCGCTAACCACTGCGCTACGCGGCTCCCGGTGATAGAATACGCGGGTGTTAACCCTGCCGCATATAAATAAATACTACTGTGACCTAGGATAGATATAACGTAACCCTGCCATACTTGTGCCATAAACAATAAGGCTGGATTCTGGAGTAGTGTCGTCTCTCGGAGCTAACAACTCTGCCATGTTCTCGCTAGTCTGACTGAAACCACAGGCTTTATTTTTTCGTTTTGTCAGAAAGGGGACTCAAACCAAAACCTGCAGCTCTCAACAACGCTCATCAACAGCACAGGTCTACTACCAACACCAACAACAACCATCAAAATGTTGGTCCTTACTTGTATCCATCTGGCAAACAGTCGGTGGAAAGGTCTGTGACAGGAATGAAGTTTGTGTGGCCCGCCTCCTTGTCACACATGATCAGATGTTTGTGTAGGTCGGCCTCACCCAACAGGCTGTACTCGGCCTCGTGGTAACCTGCAGAGTTAGAACACGTTGTCCACGTCAGCACAGGGAAGCACGTTCATTTACAAGGTCAAGGCAATGGTAGATCCATGACAGGCAATACCGTCGGGAATGAAGTGTGGGACAGTTCAAGGTGGAGCATAGGCTTTTAGAGCAGGGGAGATTGGGCTGGCGACTCTAAGAACAAAGGCTGACTGAATGCATGCAAAGGTCAATCACCGTTTCGATACTAGGTCGACAAAGGAAACGAGGGGTTTAAGTGGACGACTTTGTCTAGTACAGGGCGGGTGTTCGGAGCTAAGGTGTGGGTTCAGAGCTAAGGTGTGGGTTCAGAGCTGACCACTCTGAATTAGCGCAGTTAGGAAGTTGGTGACAGTCAGATGTCGCCACGACCGGCTACGATATTTAGAGGGACAGGGATTCGGGGATAGTCATCCAACAGCAATTAGATGGAGGGTAGTTCCAAATTAAAGTGATAGCTAAGCCAGACAACCGACAGAAGTCAATTGGACAGCCATGGTGTTGCTTAAGACTATAAAATACGCTGCAAGGATGAACGCAGCAGACTGGATGGGAAGAAAGCCGATAGGCTGACAGTGGTCCGTGTGTGGATGAGTTTGCAGGGTAACTGGTCCAGCATTAACCTAGAGTTGTGGACAGACGCTCTATAGGTATTTATGTTGGACATCCTGTGAACAGTAAGAGATTTGAACGTGTGTCGTAGGTGCAGGACACCGAGTGAACGATGCATGATTACATATGAATGTACAGATTCGTGTGAATATGTGAGGTGATCTAAGTAAGTGTGAATGCACAGATCGCGTGAGTGTAAGTGATCAGATTGTATTTGAATGTATAAATCGCCCAAGGATGAGATTTAAATGTGTATGGTATGTGCATGACACTTTGGGAACTATGTGTGTTGTGAGTGTATGTGCATGCACAGATCGACTGAGTATGTGACCACAAGTGAGTACGTTATCAAACTATAAGTGACGTGATGTAATTACATACGAATGCACCGATCGCCTGAGCATACGTCAACCGATTGTATATGGATGTACAGATCCCCTGATTGAAGGTGATCTGATTATATGTGAGTGCACAGAGCGACTGAGTACGTAATGCGATGGTGAGGACGAACTTGTAATTGAGTGTTGATTGTACAGATAAAGGGAGGGCATCGGCGAGAGCCTGGGTAGCATGTGTGGCAGAGTCCAGGTTTTGAGGAGGGTTGTTACCAAGAATGTTGCCACATGTATCCACACCACGACTACACACCGTAAACACTCTCCGAGCAATGAGTCATATTTAATGACAACACTTACAATCACAGACAATATTATTGAAAAGGACAAAATACATCTGAATTAAATGACCATATGTAAATATTAATCTAAATATTAACTACAGAGGATGTTTTAAGCAGACGCTTTTGAATATTTCCCCCCAATTAATACAACCCAGTTCTAGCTGCTACACTCCCCTTCCCTTATCTACACACTCAACACACTCTCACAAACTCGTCCTCACGATCGTATTCTGTACTCTGTCGTTCTGTGCATCCACCCACACTCAGGTCCCTTCAGTCATGTGATCTATTCATCCACATTCGATCTATTCCCGCATACTCAGGTGATCTGTGCGTTCATATACGAAGCTAGAACACGTCACCTATAGTCGGAATCGCGTACACACATGTGGTCATACACTCAGTCGATCTGCAGGACACACATGTGGTCATACACTCAGTCGATCTGTGTATACAAATACTTCAGGACACACATCGTTCACTCGGTGTCCTTAACGCACCACACATATTCAGATATCTTCTAGTCACAGGGATCCAACACACTTATAGTGCGACTGGCCAAGACTCGAAGATGTATGCTGGTTCAGTCTCCCTGCAACACATTCTATCACTCACAAACTCCCAATCAGTCTGCTAGCTAGTAGCAGCCTCTCAATCGCTCTGCTAGTCAGCCCGCTAGCTAGTCCATGCAACTCATTCTATCTCTCTCTCTCTCCCGGCCAGTCTCATGTGTTTCTCATTGCCGGGTATTATATAGTCTCAAACAACTTCATGGCTGTCCAATGATCTTCTGTTGGTTATTTAACTTCGCCATCACCCTAGTTTGGATCTACCTCCAACTAGTTGTTATTGGACGAATCACTCAGAATTCCTGTCACTCTAAATGTCACCGGTGCAGACCGTGACGACCTCTTACGCTGCACCGATAGCTAATGGCATTGTTCAGAATTTCTTGATTAGGTGAGGTGACCATTTCCCTTCTTCAGTGACTGGTCTGCCTTAACATTATGCCAGGTACCCATTTATGTCTGGAAAAAGTGCAGTGTGCCGCCACCCAGACAAAAACCAGGTAACACTGATATTAGAAGTCCTAGTCTTAGTCTTAGCCCTAATCCTAGTCCTAGTTCTAGTCTTAGTTCTAGTCTTAGTCTTAGTTCTAGTCTTAGTCTTAGTTCTAGTCTTAGTCTTAGTTCTAGTCTTAGTTCTAGTCTTAGTTCTAGTTCTAGTCTTAGTTCAAGTCTTAGTCTTATGTAACAGACCCTCTGCTTGCCCTGGCCGTGATCTAACTTAGAACCATTCTCACACTCATCCACATCATCATGACCATACTCAGTAAATGACATATCACACATCAGGTGGCATATTTATTATATCATACTCATATCATAGAATGAGTAGAGAAATTACAAACACAATATAATACATATCTTAACTAAACATTCTACTAAAACGGGAATTGTAAGCATTAGCTATTGATGGAATTCCCACATATAAAAACCCAGTTCTATTGCCTTGCAATTGCATCACACACACATCGCCTTAACTGCGTCTTCAACACACCTTATCAAATACTCTTCCTCACTGAAATCCCCTCAGGCGGGCGATCTCGACATACTCGTTCACAATGTGTCCTTGCTTACAAACACACTTTCACATTATCTATTAATGCAAAACTCACACACCTATTTGAGCGATCCTGTTCTATCACTAAACATTCGTCCAACCGTCAATCAATCGCTCCTCTATCTAAGTCGGTGAGTTAAACATACTATCCACATTCAGTCTCTCTCTCTCCATCTCTCCTCCTCTCTTCCAGCCTCTCGAGCTAAACTTTGTCTCGAGTTATATATCCTCAAGCAAGACCAGAGCTTGACCAATCGATCTCAGGTATGGTCATCTTCAATTCCAATTGGAACGAAACACTTTGCACACCTGTCACTCATTCTCTCGCAGCAAGCCCCGTTGCCAATTTCGTCTGTCAATCAATCTCCCCCTACCAAAATCGGAAGGCCAGTGGTCAGTTTCTACCTGTCCACATTCCTTAACCCAACTCTGTTCTCCTTTGCTGAGACAGTGAGTGACCTTGACATGCATTCATGTAGCTTTAAGCTTTAACATGTTCAGGCATCCTAAACTCCCCTTGCTCCGGCGGGAACTGTTACATTACCTCCCTAAACTACAGACCGAAACATGGATGGTCATTTTTTTCATCTGGCAAATGACCACCATTTTCGTCTCTACTATCCAAAATGTAAACACTACTCCTGTTTACAACTTCACTCACATCGTACATGCATAAAAAGACATGTCATTTGATACATATAAACTTTTTGTAATACATACACAATCAATACAAGCAGAAGAAAAACACTGTGGCTGGGCGTTTTTACAACACAAACCAACACTTTTACATCGTTTTACAGTCAAATTCACCTAAGTCTGTCCCTGCGGGACCTTTAACTCATCAAAACAGAAACACCTTAAGGAATTCTCCTTACTCATTGAGGTCAATATACCTCGACCTGTTCCCGTGCCTTCCTCTAAGGACACGAACCTTCATTGTTACACACGACCAGTTCAGGTCAATTTTCTCAGGCGGTCTCATTACATGCCTGGCCGACGATTCACTTCATACTAACTCCTGTGAGGCCACGAATTTACGTGGGTTATCCTCAGGCTAGTTATCATTGTCTCTCTTGACAGCTATCCCCTCTCAAAGAAAACAGCAAAATTCTTTATGTTTCCCACAAAAACGATATTTGACAACATATGTCATAGTCAATATTAAAACTTCTGATCAATGTAGTCTTCTCTGCAAAGACTCCACATACATGTGATTCTGGAACTCGTGGTGACTTGTGCTTGCGGAGGCCTACAGTCTGGATGAGATATACTGCTCTGTAGATCACCTAAATAACCTGTATCAAATACCTGTAAACATGATGATTCAACAACAACAAAAACACAACAACAAAACACAAGACAAATGCATTGCATACAATGTCGAAACCCAAACAATAAATACAAATGTCAAAATATTTGCACGCATACTTATGATATCAATATTTCAGTCAGCAAGTATAACACGTTGATACTGTCAGGATATGTAATCATGTTTAAACAACAAAACAACAAAATAAAGAAAAATTCAATGCATACTATATCGACCATACAACCCACTTAAAATGCAAGTAATACCATTAGTCAAAACCCAAACACCAAATACAAATGTCAAAATATTTGCACGCATACTCATGACCAAGTGCCATCAACCTTCACTCCTGCTCGTGCCCCACAGATGAGCACCTGTTAATGCCCCCTTTATAAGATACTGAACTACGACTAAGTTCTAACTTAATCAGGTACTAAACTATGTCCCTAAACTATGACTAAGTTGTAACTTAATCAGATACTAAACTATGTCACTAAACTATGACTAAGTTCTAATTTAATCAGATACTAAACTATGTCTGAGTCAAAAGTCAAAAACCGAATCGTCCACCTGTCGAATTACGTCATGCTGTAACCCTACTAGTCCAGGTGCAGTCTTTGTTTGTCCCGAGGAATCAAAACCGAGTGTTGTGATCTAACTAATTCACCGCTATTTCCCCAAATTCTCCGCATCAAAGCTACCTGGTCAGATATTGACCGAAACATCGCGTCCACGTGTTACCCTTCGTCGCGTAATCATTACCTGGCGCATCCAGCTATCCTGCGTCTCTTGTCCGTTCTGTCCGTTTCTCTGGTCGGAAATGTCCCTTTGATCTCGGTCAGTCTTCGCTTCAGACTGACCGTCCGCTCATTGTCTGGCGTGTACTTCAGACAACGAATTCAAAGGAATTTTTAACATCTGGTCATTCCTCCATCTCTATACCCTACCCCCTAATTATCAAAATCTCCATTTCCCAAGGATAACGGTAGATGAAACAAATTTTATGCAAATGCATACATTAACTGGAGTTTCACATGATAGCCCATGTGTGTAAGTACTCCACACGACTTTACCTAATTCCATTTCTGAATTCCAGGTTTTTGGCTAGCGTCAGTAAACATTGCATCAACCGTTCCTTATCACTACTGCTTATTTTAACCAGACTATGCGTTGCCCCATCAGCTGTCTCTGATTGCTGCGCGATTTCCTCCTGTAAAACGCCCATCGTCTGGTCTGTTTGTTTCTCGGCTGTTTGGTTCGTACCCACCGGTTCTCTGGTAGTGTTACGTACACTTACATCGTCCGCTACTTCAGCCTTCCGTCCATCTGTATTCACTATTTGTGGGAAAGACTTTTCACACTGTTCGTTTGACTGTTGGCTTATCTCGAACTGAGATCTTTTCATCTTTGCTTCGATGACTGGTTCGCTGTCCTGGCTGTGGTTAACCTGTCTTTCCCTTTTCTTCGTTTTCCTTAGAAACTCTGTTCCTCTTTTGTTGGCTGCTGTTGGTGCGTCCGTTTCGCATTCCAACTGTGCGTCATTCCCACTTCCTTCCTCGGTGGCCGAAGGGTTGTCCCTTCTTTCGGTCTGTTCAACCACTTCTCCCGCATGGCTAGAACCTGGCTTGGGTGGGCACGAAACCATAGCTGGTCCTGCCACCATTCCTCCTCCTCTCCTTTCCTCTTTATCTGGCGAATCTCCGACTATTTCCTTGTTCGATTCTTCGTCGACTTTAACTAATGTTCTACCAGGCTTGACGACAAGTTCCTGGTAAACTTGGCCCCTTTCAGCACGCCCGACCATGTTAATCGACGTATTACCCTCTTCCTGAATTCTCGGCCTACACTGTCCAATGCGGTAACATTTTATCTGGACCTCTGAGCGAACGTTTGTATTGCGCAACCTGCCCTCCGTTCCTAACTTTTCTGGATACACAAAACCTGTATCTCTTTCTTTCTGTCCATCCGCCTCGTGCTCAAAGTCTCTTTGATAGCTCCTGTTCTGCCTCTCCATCTGTAACCGTGCAAAAGGCCTCTTGTGGGCTAAGAATCTTCCCGATTCAAACTTCTGCCCAACCATTCCTCCTCCTCTCACTTGACTTGGCCTCTCCACCTGGGTCAAACGCCCCTTTTTGTCACCTCTGTCCAGCCGTCCACACACGTCCGTCCTGAGATTTCCACCTCTGTCCCTCCACAGATCGGAATGTGGAAGTTGGACGGGCTTCCTACTCACTTTCCTACCACTCTGTCCCCTTCCAAAATACTGGGCCGTGTTTACTCCAGTGATTTCTTGACTTCTTCTCTCCTTCCCAGCTGGTTTGAAAGCTCCGTTATCAAACTGTTGCAACAGCTGTCGCAGATTCCATTGGAGATCTTTTTCCTGTCTTTCCAGCCGAATAACTCTGCTTGTTAGTTCTCTTAGCTGGTTTTGTAGTTGACTTTTGTCCTCCCACTTATCGCTGACTGTAGCTCGTGCCATGAAAGGCTTGTTTTTGACAAACAGTCCTCCTCTTCTCCAGGAACTGTTAATATTCCGAAGAATATTAGGGCATCCGATAGACAAATGTCCAAAAGCTAGACAATGATAACATTGTTTAACATTGTCCAACCTCGACATACTGAATAAACCCGTCTGGCCCACCAAAAAAATTTATAAGACTGTCAAGTACGCACAAAGTCTTGTCAATAATACAACAATGGGTGGAAGAAAAATGTCACACTTACCAGTCAGATGATTGGAAAAGCTGTCTATGGTAACTAACACTCTAACCACTCCTCTATTCCTAACTACACACACAAGTTATATATAACTGCGACACTTGTGTTAAACATGCAAATCAAGATCTATAGCTACACACGCACTATATTTATAAATCTACCACGACTATCCGTGGTCAACAGGCACCAAAATAATAATAACGTGTAACAGACCCTCTGCTTGCCCTGGCCGTGATCTAACTTAGAACCATTCTCACACTCATCCACATCATCATGACCATACTCAGTAAATGACATATCACACATCAGGTGGCATATTTATTATATCATACTCATATCATAGAATGAGTAGAGAAATTACAAACACAATATAATACATATCTATCACTAAACATTCGTCCAACCGTCAATCAATCGCTCCTCTATCTAAGTCGGTGAGTTAAACATACTATCCACATTCAGTCTCTCTCTCTCCATCTCTCCTCCTCTCTTCCAGCCTCTCGAGCTAAACTTTGTCTCGAGTTATATATCCTCAAGCAAGACCAGAGCTTGACCAATCGATCTCAGGTATGGTCATCTTCAATTCCAATTGGAACGAAACACTTTGCACACCTGTCACTCATTCTCTCGCAGCAAGCCCCGTTGCCAATTTCGTCTGTCAATCAATCTCCCCCTACCAAAATCGGAAGGCCAGTGGTCAGTTTCTACCTGTCCACATTCCTTAACCCAACTCTGTTCTCCTTTGCTGAGACAGTGAGTGACCTTGACATGCATTCATGTAGCTTTAAGCTTTAACATGTTCAGGCATCCTAAACTCCCCTTGCTCCGGCGGGAACTGTTACACTTACTCTTAGTTCTAGTCCCAGTCTTAGTTCTAGTCCTAGTCTTAGTTCTAGTCCCAGTCTTAGTTCTAGTCTTAGTTCTAGTCCCAGTCTTAGTTCTAGTTCTAGTCTTAGTTCTAGTCCGAGTCTTAGTTCTAGTCCTAGTCTTACTTAGTCTTAGTCCTATTCTTAGTCTTAGTTCTAATCCTAGTCTTAATTCTAGTCTTAGTTCTAGTCCTAGTCTTAGTTCTAGTCCCAGTCTTAGCTCTAGTGTTAGCTCTAGTCCTAGTCTTAGTTCTAGTTCTAGTCTTACTTAGTCTTAGTCGTAGTCATAGTTCTAGTCCTAGTCTTAGTTCTAATCTTAGTTCTAGTCCTAGTCTTAGTTCTAGTCTTAGTTCTAGTCTTAGTTTTAGTCTTATTTCTAGTCCTAGTCTTAGTTATTGTCCTAGTCTTACTTAGTGTTAGCCATATTCTTAGTCTTAGATCTAGTCCTAGTCTTATTCTTAGTTCTAGTCCTTGTCTTAGTTCTAGTCTTATTCTTAGTTCTAGTCCTAGCTTAGTCTTAGTTCTAGTCTTATTCTTAGTTCTAGTCCTAGTCTTAGTCTTAGTTCTAGAATTATTCTTAGTTCTAGTCTTATTCTTAGTTCTAGTCCTAGTCTTAGTCTTAGTTCTAGTCCTAGTCTTAGTTCTAGTCCCAGTCTTAGTTCTAGTCTTAGTTCTAGTCCTAGTCTTAGTTCTAGTCCTAGTCTTACTTAGTCTTAGTCCTAGTCTTAGTTCTAATCCTAGTCTTAGTTCTAGTTCTAGTCTTAGTTCTAGTCCTAGTCTTAGTTCTAGTCCCAGTCTTAGTTCTAGTGTTAGTTCTAGTCCTAGTCTTAGTTCTAGTTCTAGTCTTACTTAGTCTTAGTCGTAGTCTTAGTCTTAGTTCTAGTCCTAGTCTTAGTTCTAGTCCTAGTCTTAGTTCTAGTCTTAGTTCTAGTCCTAGTTTAGGTTTTAGTCTTAGTTCTAGTCCTAGTCTTAGTTCTTGTCCTAGTCTTACTTAGTCTTAACCATAGTCTTAGTCTTAGATCTAGTCATATTCTTAGTTCTAGTCCTAGTCTTAGTTCTACTCCTAGTCTTAGTTCTAGTCTTAGTTCTAGTCCTAGTTTAGGTTTTAGTCTTAGTTCTAGTCCTAGTCTTAGTTCTTGTCCTAGTCTTACTTAGTCTTAACCATAGTCTTAGTCTTAGATCTAGTCCTATTCTTAGTTCTAGTCCTAGTCTTAGTTCTAGTCCTAGTCTTAGTTCTTGTCCTAGTCTTACTTAGTCTTAACCATAGTCTTAGTCTTAGATCTAGTCCTATTCTTACTTCCAGTCCTAGTCTTAGTCTTATTTCTAGTCCTATTCTTAGTTCTAGTCCTATTCCTAGTTCTAGTCCTACTTACTCTTAGTTCTAGTCCTAATCTTACTCTTAATCTTAGTTCTAGTCTTAGTTAAAGTCCTAGTCTTAGTTCTAGTGCTAGTCTTAGTTCTAGTCTTAGTTCTAGTGTTAGTTCTAGTCCTAGTCTCAGTTCTAGTCCTAGTCTTAATTCTAGTCTTAGTTCTAGTCTTAGTTCTAGTCCTAGTCTTAGTATTAATCCTAGTCTTAGTATGTGTGTGTCTGTGTGTGTGTGCGTGTGTGTGTATGTGTGTGTGTGTGCGCGCGCGCGTGTGTGTGTGTGTGCGCGCGCGTGTGTGTGTGCGTGTGTGCGCGCGTGTGTGTGTGTGTACACCTGGCTAAGTGGATACTAGAGCATGTGATTAGTTGGATGCGAGAACAGCTGGTTCGTTAGATCGGAGCTCAACAGGACGGGTCAGAAACACATTGTGAGTAGCTGTGACTCTATGCTCGATTGATGAATGGCATTACCTTCATTCATTTCTTCAATCATTCCAGATCTTCTTTAACTTGTTGACACACTTACCCAGCTCCCCGCGAGCTAGAACTGCGCGCTGAAATGGATCCATGTCCGGTTTCTGGGTGTGACACCTCACCAAGACTACACACTTGACCTCTGACACAAGCGTGTACGCTACACACCTGACACAAGCGTATACGCTACACACTTGACCTCTGACACAGGCGTGTACGCTACACACTTGACCTCTGACACAGGCGTGTACGCTGCACACTTGACTTCTGACACAGGCGTGTACGCTACACACCTGACCTCTGACACAAGCGTGTACGCTACACACTTGACCTCTGACACATGCGTGTACGCTACACACTTGACCTCTGACACAAGCGTGTACACTACACACTTGACCTCTGACACAAGCGTGTACGCTACACACCTGACCTCTGACACAGGCGTGTACGCCACACACTTGACCTCTGACACAGGCGTGTTCGCTACACACTTGACCTCTGACACAGGCGTGTACGCTACACACTTGACTTCTGACACAGGCGTGTACGCTACACACTTGACCTCTGACACAGGCGTGTACGCTGCACACTTGACTTCTGACACAGGCGTGTACGCTACACACTTGACCTCTGACACAGGCGTGTTCGCTACACACTTGACCTCTGACACAAGCGTGTACGTCTTCTCTTCTCTATAATTGGAGGTAACGTAGACACAAAGGTTCACATGTTCCTTGTTTGAAAAACCTTATTTTTTTCGTTCATCTACACTTGTACCATTTCACATGAAGTTACACGTGTTCCATTTCACATGAAGCTACACTTGTTCCATTTCACATGAAGCTACACTTGTTCCATTTCACATGAAGTTACACTAGTTCCATTTCACATGAAGTTACACTTGTTCCATTTCACATGAAGCTACACTTGTACCATTTCACATATGGCTACTCTAGTTCTATTTCACACGAAGCTACACTTGTTTTCAAACAAAGAATAGGCAAATGTCTGACGAAATAATTCAAACTGTCGGCAAGCGTTCAGTTAGGATGAAAGCTCTGGCGGACCAGATCGCATGGCGGCCAGTCGTGGTTTTGCGTCTCGTCCAGTGATGTGTGTAATCCTCTTCCTGTTGGCCAGCATCCACACATCTGGCAAATCCAGTCATGACGTCATTGTTTACATAGAGCTATAGTTAGAGCACTGCGCTATTTCTAGCGACGGGCAAACCCAGATGGATCGAACAATGTTCGAACGAAGCAGCGACAGCTTGTTTGCAATATGCCAAACCTTACAACACGTTCTGCATCGAAAACTCATAATCGACTCTTCCCCTGACGCTTGCACATCACAAGTAGATGACAAATGCACGTATATCGTCCCTTGTCATTTATATCGCGACATCTCTTGCTCGAGACAAGTTTCGTATTTAGAAAACCCAGTTTAGCAGTACGAGTACAAATCATTTTTTAGCCTGAGATCAGGCACAGTATAGCCGACAAACCAGCCTTCAAAACAGGATAGGCATTCCTCCGACTGTACTACCCGAACAGGCTGTCCCCCCACCCCCTACCTCTTCGAATGTGCTCGAAGTGTTTCAGTGAAAAGAGAATTCAGCCAATGACAACCAATGGGAAGTCGTGTGCCTAGGTGTGGGTGGGGGTAACTTAACTCGTGATGTAACATATGGGAAAACTTGAGTAAATACTTAGGGGAAGGGGCGGTGTTGGTAGATAGATAGATAGATAGATAGCAATCAGGTCTCTTGTGTAATACTGAACGTATCATGTTCTGGACAGCTGCTGTTAATAACTTTATATTCTCTCAAAATGTTCATCATCATCATCATCATGTGCCTCCCAGAATGGAGTTTTCTTAACGGCTCCATCTAAGCCATCGTGGTTTCCAGCAGTCGGGCCGCGTCATTCAATGACAAATTCAAACTGGCCCTAATATCCTGATAACATATAATCTGGACCACTCTGTGCATCTCTTGTCGGGTACGGCCCACTCTCCTAACAGTCTCGGCAGACCGATGTGTCTTCTCATTTGACCGAACTATCTGAGCTTGTATTTAATTGTGATGTTGCTGTTGTGACAGTTCCAGCTGGAGCATGGGCGTTTAAGGCAGGGGACTGTGGGCTGGCGACGGTATCCTCTGGAAATCAAAGGTTGCCTGAATGCGTTGGACGAACGCGGGTCAACACAACAACAATGTTCGCTTAGGCGTCTGGGGCCCGTAGGATGAACACCACCATGCCCAGTTGTAACTGCGTGCTGCCAGGCCTCCTCTAAGGCAGATGGGGAGGCTGATACCTGTTGGAGCCACGTGTTTCGGGGACGACCTCTCCGGGCTTCCAGCCATCAGGGTGGGGGCCGTTTGCACTGTTGACTGTCTTTTGACAATCTGGTGAGCTGGGACATCCTTGTCCAGTCGGACAACATGACAGAACAGGGAAAGGCGGCGACGTTCTAGAATAACCGAGACAGGGGGGAGATGTGTTTTTGCGGAAATATTCACATTCCGGACAAAATCGTACCAACGAACGCCAAGGATGCTTCGCTGATTTCGCATATGGAAGGTCTCAAGTCTCGAGGTGTCACTTTTTTTCAGGGTCCAGGTCTCGGAGCCATACACGAGGACCGGGATCACGCACGACTGGTAGATGTGCAGTTTTGTGTCCATGGAGAGCCTACTGTTCTTCCATACACGGCGGAGATCGTTTATCGCCGAAGCCGCTAGACCAATCCACTTGTGTATGTCGGAGTTACTGCGGCAGTCGGGTGAAATCGTGCTCCCGAGGTAGGAGAGAGCATTGGCACCCTCCACAGTGTGACCATTGACTACTATGTCCTGAGGCCGTAGGCTAGAGCCAAGATTATGAATTTTGGTTTTTGGTGTCTGTGTGCAACTCCTTTATCAAATTTAGTAGCGGGACAGGAGTGCCAATGCCTTGCATTGCTTTCCACAGAGCGGATCTGTCCACCAGCAGGGTCAATCACCGGGTTCGACACGAGGTCGACAAGGATACGAGGAGTTGGGTACACGTTAGGTGGAAGACTTTGTCTGGTACAGGGGGGGGGGGGGGGTGTCAGAACTGGCCATTCTGGCGTCAGACCTGACAGGAGTGGGGGTTGGTGACAACGAATACTTACACAGCAGGCTACCACATTTAGAATGACAGTGATTCGTGGATAGACAGCAAATAATATTTTAGATGAGGAAGTTTCAAATTAGAGTGATCGCTAAATCAGCCAACCCAGAGAAGACCACTGGACAGCCGTGGTTGCTGTTTGAGTCTATAAAATGACATTGCAGAGATGAGATCGGCAGACTGGCTGTGTGATTGGGGAAGAGACTGGAAGAGACGGGAAGATACTGGCTGTGAGGTTGGGGAAGAGACTGGTAGAGACTGGACGAGACGGAAAGAGACTGGAAGAGACTGAAAGAGAAGAAGAGCTTACTGTCCCATCATACATCTCGAGCTGGACCAGTGTTGCTAAGTAGGTGCTTGTGAGGGATACACCATGGATGTTATACGAGTGTACAGATCGCCTGAGGACGAGCTCTGCATGTGTGTTGTGTGTGCAGATAGAGGACGGCCAGCTAACTAGAGCCATTAAGGTGTGGCTAGAATAAGTGACAATAGTTGTATCTGGTCTCAGGCGCTGTGTTAGAGTCTACGACATCTATAACACTTCTCCCACCACCCACAGGTGCTCACACCACCCCACAGGTGCTCACACCACCTCACATGTGCTCACACCACCTCACAGGTGCTCCAACCACCCCACAGCTGCTCCCACCACCCCACAGGTGCTCACACCACCCCACAGGTGCTCACACCACCCCACAGGTGCTCACACCACCTCATAGGTGCTCACACCACCCCACAGGTGCTCACACCACCCCACAGGTGCTCACACTACCCCACAGGTGCTCCCACCCCCCCCCACAGGTGCTCCCACCACCCCACAGGTGCTCCCACCACCCCACAGATCACTATTTCTTACTAATATTTACAACACTTCTCACACATAATCTAGATTGAACGTTTATTAGTATTAATAATAATCATTAAAATAATATCTGCCCACCGCAAGCGACGATGCGACAGAGGCAGGTATGCTAATTCCGTAGTGACCACATATGACTGCAGTCCGATCTAAGCCACACACCTTTCTCCATGTGGTACACACGTAAGCCACAGACCCTTCCCCATGTGAGGCACAAGTAGGCCACAGACCCTTCCGCATATGGGACACGTGTGGACCACAAGCCCTTCCGAATGTGGAACAAATGTGGGCCACATACTTTTTCTCATGTGGAACAGACGTTGGCAGCGTCAGTGATTGGGCCATCTTGTATTCTGTCCTTCAGTGTAGCTTTCTTCTTCTTCTTCTTCTTAGTAAAGATTATCTTCTCTGCGGTAGGAGCACTTTGTGTGACGGCTTGTTGATCTGTTAGGAGGAAATAGCTCAGAGAAGACGACATCAGTGATGAAAGTTTAGAGAGCCTTTGCGTCGTTTCTTCTGTCCACTGAAGGGCCTTGCCTGCTCCGAGCTCACTCCACAGCAGCGGTTTAGGGAGGCGCTTAACGAGTAGACGAACAACATGCCCAGTTCATCGCATCTCCGCTCTCTGCAACATCATGTGAATGTCCGAGAGCCTTGACCTGCTGAGACCTACAGAGATGGGCACACTATCCTGCCAGCCGATCCTGATCATGTTTCGAAGGCAGTTTACATGGCATTGGTTGGGTTTCATGACATGCCTATAAAAGACTGTCCATGTTTTGCATGCATAGATAATGGTGTTAGTGGTACCTATAGTTCCTTGCAGAATGGCCCTTATACTTCCAAAAGCAGCAATCGCCTTGGCAATCACAGTGTGAGAATCAATATTCGCTTCTCTGGTTTTTGTACTACCAATGTACATGAAGCTATCGACTGGCTGTAGATGTTGGCTCTGTACATTGATGTTTGCTTTGTGTTAGGGCTCCTGCGAGCAGGCAGAACCATTACTTATGTTTTCTTTGTGTTGAGTCTCAAATTAAAGTTGGTGCACACAGTTGAGTACTGATCCATGTTTGTCTGCATGTCCTGTTCTGGGCACTTGTTATGATACAGTCATCGGAAAAGAGATCTCAGATGGCTGCTTCTTTTCCTTTTGTGAGGGAACTTAGCCGCCTCAGAGTGAACAGCTGTCCATCTGTCCGGTATTTTATATGCACGCCAGTGTTACAGCCTCGTGTAGCATCAGAATGCATGGCTGGAGATGTAATGCTAAAGAGTGTTGGGGCCAGCAGACAGCCCAGTTTGACCTCATTGTTGCACCATGGACCAGGCTGATAACTTGGATGCATATTTCGGGGCATCCGAATTTCGCCATGATTGTCCAGAGTCCCTCCCTGTTGGCGGTGTCGACAGCCTTTGATAGGTCAACAAAAGTCTACAGATCAGGATGCTGATCCTGGCATGTCTCCTGGATTTGAAGAGCTTGAAAAATTATGTCAATCGACCCGTAACCTTCTCGGAAATCACACTCTGGTAGTAGCTTCTACTCGAGACGAGTTGACAAGCGATTAAACAAGACCCGAGCTAGAATTGTCCCAGAGATCTACGGAAGATTCCCATGTGGTTATCACAAGATTGATGGGAGATTCCCATGTTGTTATCACAAGGTTAACGGAAGATTCCCATGTGGTTATCACAAGATTGACGGGAGATTCCCATGTGGTTATCACAAAATTGACGGGAGATTCCCATGTGCTTATCACAAGATTAACGTGAGATTCCCATGTGGTTATCACAAGATTGACGGGAGATTCCCATGTTGTTATCACACGATTGGCGATTGCCCTTGCGCTTGTACATGTAGACTGTGGTGGTGTCCTTTAGTTCCTGCGGCAAAATGACCTGCTTCCCACATTGGGAGAAAAGATTTGTTACTTTTTGTAACAGCAAAGAGCATCCTGTTCTGTATAGCTCAGCAGGAATAGCATCTGACTCTGCGGCTCTGCCACTGGACGTTAAACTGATTTCTTTCCCGACCTGATCTGTACTGGGCGGGATACCAAGCCTGTCGTTGGCTGCAATTTGAGGCCCACGTGATGTGGCTAGTTTGCCAATGGTGGATGGTCAGTTTTGGACAGCCCTGGCGTGCTCTGACCAGCGCTCTAGAATATGTTGACTGTCTTGTCAGCGGTGTCACGCCTCAACATTAAGAACAGGGGATGAGTGGTTGGACCGGTGACCATAGACCACTATTACAAGACCGCTTCTTCATCACTATGAACGTGAATCCCAAATCAGAATATTTGATCTGTGTAATGTGTACACTGTTCGAGCGCACGTTCTCCTGCTAGCGCCCGTACACCGGATCTATCAGTACCACTATACACAAATGGGAGTAAATGTTATACCATTACATTTTTAATTTAAAAAGGAAATTCAATGTTACTGAAAACATTTTTTATTAATGGTAATATAGATGTTTCGTTCAGGGGCAATGCCTGTAACAAACAACAAACAAAAATGGAAACGTTAAATATATTATTACAGCCATTGATACTAACTAGAGTCTGATGTAATGTACATGTGATGTAAAAATTATAAAAGTTCAAATTGGCATCCCATAGTCTGTGTTAAATGAATAAGCAGAGAATACAGAATGACGTAACGTATATCATGCCTGATCAGCTGATCTGGGAATCAGAGGCGGAACACGGAACTATCCAACGATAGATTTTCGGACTTTAATTACAACTGCTCAAAGGTGTCCCCGGCACCCTTTAACTTGGCGTTCATTTCTGGTGCCATACCTGTCAATCACTAGTTATGCCACTCTATATCATTATGTCCAGCTGTAAATACGCCACTGTATATCACCATGTCCATTTGTAGATACGCCACTGTATATCACTATGTCCAGCTGTAGATACGCCACTGTATATCACCATGTCCAACTGTAGATACGCCACTGTAAATCACTATGTCCAGCTGTAGATACGCCACTGTATATCACCATGTCCAGCTGTAGATAAGCCACTGTATATCACCATCTCCAGCTGTAGATACGCCACTGTATATCACCATGTTCAGCTGTAGATACGCCACTATATATCACCATGTTCAGCTGTAGATACGCCACTGTATATCACCATGTCCAGCTGTAGATACGCCACTGTTTATCACCATGTCCAGTTGTAGATACGGCACTGTATATCACCATGTCCAGCTGTAGATACGCCACTGTATATTCCCATGTCCAGCTGTAGATACGCCACTGTATATCACTATGTCCAGCTGTAGATACGCCACTGTATTTCACCATGTCCAGCTGTAGATACGCCACTGTATATCCCCATGTCCAGCTGTAGATACGCCACTGTATATCCCCATGTCCAGCTGTAGATACGCCACTGTATATCACCATGTCCAGCTGTAGATACGCCACTGTATATCCCCATGTCCAGCTGTAGATACGCCACTGTATATCCCCATGTCCAGCTGTAGATACGCCACTGTATATCCCCATGTCCAGCTGTAGATACGCCACTGTATATCACCATGTCCAGCTGGAGATACGTCACTGTATATCACCATGTCCAGCTGGAGATACGCCACTGTATATCCCCATGTCCAGCTGTAGATACGCCACTGTATATCACCATGTCCAGCTGGAGATACGCCACTGTATATCCCCATGTTCAGCTGTAGATACGCCACTGTATATCACCATGTCCAGCTGTAGATACGCCACTGTATATCCCCATGTTCAGCTGTAGATACGCCACTGTATATCACCATGTCCAGCTGTAGATACGCCACTGTATATCACCATGTCCAGCTGTCAAACTCAACTTTCTCTAATGCTGACTCCCCATTGTCACGGTCCCCGGAAGTGACCTCCTCGGTGTTAGAGTCTGTCGTACCTGCGCCTTGGTCGTCCCCCGCGCAGAGAAGCTATGGGAAAGTCTCTTAATCTTTCCATTACCTCCCGCGGGGATAGACGAGGAGGAAGGAGGAGAAAGGGGGGGGGGGGAGAAGATTAAACAAAGCACCTTGTATGTTTTTACAAATTTCAAGGGGCCGTCATTTTCGTTCCAAATTTTTTTTTAGGATCATCTAAAACAGCTTTTGTTTTTCTCTAGCATTCTTGTCCGGTGTTTCTCCAATGTGCCACCAGAGTCTATGTTTAGTTGCTAGCACTGTTTTCTTGGTTTCCTTTCTGGATGTTTCACATTCTGTGTATATCTCTGTTCTGTTCTAGTCTATACCAAGTATGATATCCTGTTCTGTTCTAGTCTATAACAAGTATGATATCCTGTTCTGTTCTAGTCTATACCAAGTGTGTTATCCTGTTCTGTTCTAGTCTATACCAAATGTGTTATCCTGTTCTGTTCTAGTCTATACAAAGTGTGTTATCCTGTTCTGTTCTAGTCTATACCAAGTATGGTATCCTGTTCTGTTCTAGTCTATACCGAGTGTGTTATCCTGTTCTGTTCTAGTCTATACCAAGTATGATATCCTGTTCTGTTCTAGTCTATTCCAAGTATGATATCCTGATCTGTTCTAGTCTATACCAAGTGTGTTATCCTGTTCTGTTCTAGTCTATACCAAGTGTGTTATCCTGTTCTCTTCTAGTCTATACCAAGTATGATATCCTGTTCTGTTCTACTCTATACCAAGTATGATATCCTGTTCTGTTCTAGTCAATACCAAGTATGTTATCATGTTCTCTTCTAGTCTATACCAAGTATGATATCCTGTTCTGTTCTAGTCTATACCAAGTATGATATCCTGTTCTGTTCTAGTCTATACCAAGTGTGTTCTCCTGTTCTGTTCTAGTCTATACCAAGTGTGTTATTCTGTTCTGTTCTAGTCTATACCAAGTATGGTATCCTGTTCTGTTCTAGTCCATACCAAGTATGGTATCCTGTTCTGTTCTAGTCTATACCAAGTATGATATCCTGTTCTGTTCTAGTCTATACCAAGTATGATATCCTGTTCTGTTCTAGTCTATACCAAGTGTGTTATCCTGTTATGTTCTAGTCTATACCAAGTGTGTTATACTGTTCTGTTCTAGTCAATACCAAGTATGGTATCCTGTTCTGTTCTAGTCTATACCAAGTATGGTATCCTGTTCTGTTCTAGTCTATACCAAGTATGATATCCTGTTATGTTCTAGTCTATACCAAGTGTGTTATCCTGTTCTGTTCCAGTCTATACCAAGTATGTTATCCTGTTCTGTTCTAGTCTATACCAAGTATGGTATCCTGTTCTGTTCTAGTCTATACCAAGTATGGTATCCTGTTCTGTTCTAGTCTATACCAAGTATGGTATCCTGTTCTGTTCTAGTCTATACCAAGTGTGTTATCCTGTTCTGTTCTAGTCTATACCAAGTATGATATCCTGTTCTGTTCTAGTCTATACCAATTATGATATCCTGTTCTGTTCTAGTCTATACCAAGTGTTATATCCTGTTCTGTTCTAGTCTATACCAAGTGTGTTATCCTGTTCAGTTCTAGTCTATACCAAGTATGTTATCCTGTTCTGTTCTAGTCTATACCAAGTATGGTATCCTGTTCTGTTCTAGTCTATACCAAGTATGATATCCTGTTCTGTTCTAGTCTATACCAAGTATGATATCCTGTTCTGTTCTAGTCTATACCAAGTGTGTTATCCTGTTATGTTCTAGTCTATACCAAGTGTGTCATCCTGTTCTGTTCTAGTCTATACCAAGTATGGTATCCTGTTCGGTTCTAGTCTATACCAAGTATGGTATCCTGTTCTGTTCTAGTCTATACCAAGTATGATATCCTGTTATGTTCTAGTCTATACCAAGTGTGTTATCCTGTTCTGTTCCAGTCTATACCAAGTATGTTATCCTGTTCTGTTCTAGTCTATACCAAGTATGGTATCCTGTTCTGTTCTAGTCTATACCAAGTATGGTATCCTGTTCTGTTCTAGTCTATACCAAGTGTGTTATCCTGTTCTGTTCTAGTCTATACCAAGTGTGTTATCCTGTTCTGTTCTAGTCTATACCAAGTGTGTTATCGTGTTCTGTTCTAGTCTATACCAAGTATGGTATCCTGTTCTGTTCTAGTCTATACCAAGTGTGTTATCCTGTTCTGTTCTAGTCTATACCAAGTATGATATCCTGTTCTGTTCTAGTCTATACCAAGTGTGTTATCCTGTTCTGTTCTAGTCTATACCAAGTATGGTATCCTGTTCTGTTCTAGTCTATACCAAATATGGTATCCTGTTCTGTTCTAGTCTATACCAAGTATGATATCCTGTTATGTTCTAGTCTATACCAAGTGTGTTATCCTGTTCTGTTCCAGTCTATACCAAGTATGTTATCCTGTTCTGTTCTAGTCTATACCAAGTATGGTATCCTGTTCTGTTCTAGTCTATACCAAGTATGGTATCCTGTTCTGTTCTAGTCTATACCAAGTGTGTTATCCTGTTCTGTTCTAGTTTATACCAAGTGTGTTATCCTGTTCTGTTCTAGTCTATACCAAGTGTGTTATCCTGTTCTGTTCTAGTCTATACCAAGTATGGTATCCTGTTCTGTTCTAGTCTATACCAAGTGTGTTATCCTGTTCTGTTCTAGTCTATACCAAGTATGATATCCTGTTCTGTTCTAGTCTATACCAAGTATGATATCCTGTTCTGTTCTAGTCTATATCAAGTGTGTTATCCTGTTCTGTTCTAGTCTATACCAAGTATGGTATCCTGTTCTGTTCTACTCTATACCAAGTGTGTTATCCTGTTCTGTTCTAGTCTATACCAAGTATGATATCCTTTTTTGTTCTAGTCTATACCAAGTATGATATCATGTTCTGTTCTAGTCTATACCAAGTGTGTTATCCTGTTCGGTTCTAGTCTATACCAAGTATGTTATCCTGTTCTGTTCTAGTCTATACCAAGTATGTTATCCTGTTCTGTTCTAGTCTATACCAAGTATGATATCCTGTTCTGTTCTAGTCTATACCAAGTATGGTATCCTGTTCTGTTCTAGTCTATACCAAGTGTGTTATACTGTTCTGTTCTAGTTTATACCAAGTGTGTTATCTTGTTCTGTTCTAGTCTATACCAAGTGTGTTATCCTGTTCTGTTCTAGTCTATACCAAGTATGGTATCCTGTTCTGTTCTAGTCTATACCAAGTGTGTTATCCTGTTCTGTTCTAGTCTATACCAAGTATGATATCCTGTTCTGTTCTAGTCTATACCAAGTATGATATCCTGTTCTGTTCTAGTCTATACCAAGTGTGTTATCCTGTTCTGTTCTAGTCTATACCAAGTGTGTTATTCAGTTCTGTTCTAGTCTATACCAAGTATGATATCCTGTTCTGTTCTAGTCTATACCAAGTATGGTATCCTGTTCTGTTCTAGTCTATACCAAGTATGGTATCCTGTTCTGTTCTAGTCTATACTAAGTATGTTATCCTGTTCTGTTCTAGTCTATACCAAGTATGGTATCCTGTTCTGTTCTAGTCTTTACCAAGTATGTTATCCTGTTCTGTTCTAGTCTATACCAAGTATGGTATCCTGTTCTGTTCTAGTCTTTACCAAGTATGCTATCCTGTTCTGTTCTAGTCTTTACCAAGTATGCTATCCTGTTCTGTTCTAGTCTATACCAAGTCTGGTATCCTGTTCTGTTCTAGTCTATACCAAGTCTGGTATCCTGTTCTGTTCTAGTCTATACCAAGTCTGGTATCCTGTTCTGTTCTAGTCTATACCAAGTCTGCTATCCTGTTCTGTTCTAGTCTATACCAAGTCTGGTATCCTGTTCTGTTCTAGTCTATACCAAGTCTGATATCCGTGCCTTTCTATTTCCTTATTCCATCGGTGATTGTCTTATCACTACATCCATCTTGACTGCCTTCCCCACATGCTTCAGCTGGGGCTGCGTGGAAGAAGGTTTTGAATTGTAACCAGAGCTAAGAGCCTCACTAAGTGTATCCGCCCCTGGGCTCAATGTTCGTATTCTGTAAGTTCCGGTAACGGAAGTCCCTGGCAGTGACGGACTAAGGAAGGTGAATACCTGGGCAGACCTTTTGGTTGTCACTTTCTAACTAAGACCCCACCTCACGTCACAGCCAGGTACAACCGTTTGTTCGAGACCCCACTTCACGTCACAGCCAGGTACAACCGTCTGTTCGAGACCCCACCTCACATCACAGCCAGGTACAACCGTTTGTTCGAGATACCACATCACGTCACAGCCAGGTACAACCTTTTGTACGAGACCCCACCTGCCATCTTCTTTCCCCTTGTCCCCTTGTAGAACACAGACATCACCCGACTTTCTCCAAACAAATATGTCTTGCATTTTTTTCTCTTTTCAGCTTCTCCGTAGTTCTCCTGTGTCTGCCTGTAGGTCTCTTTGCCCTAGATGTTCTCTGACAGAGATCGCCAGGTGATACTCGCTCGCGGCTCCTTTTAATGATCTGTATCCATCTGCACCTTCCTCCTAAGGTTTCTTGTTCCATCTGTCCTCCTCTGGTACTGTTTCCAAAAACTGTTGTTTGTAACTCTGTCTAACTAATGCAGGCTCATAATATTCCTCAGGAATTTGTCTGAAGAGTCTGTATACAAGTGTCTTTTACATTCACTTGATCTAAAAATAACTATACGCATCCAATCACATGTGTGTGTGTGTGTGCGTGCATACGTGCGAGAGTGTGTACCGTATGTACGTGTGTGTATGTGAGTACGTGTGTGTGTACGTGTGTGTGTACGTTTGTATGTACGTGTGTGTGTGTGTTCTCTATTTTGCAAGTCTTTTTGCAGGAAGTTGTGCAGGTCATTGATCCTCGACTCCGGTGGGCGTGGTACACGAGGAAAAAGCCTAGCATCCCTCTTTCATTGGTTGGTGGGCTTGCTCGGGCTTCAAGGTTGAGAAGTAGGCCGAGTCTGATTACAGTAGCTCCGTGCCAAGCGTTCGATTGGATATACAGTTGTCTACAACCTGATTGGCTGAATCTGCAACGAAAAGTTCCCGTCCATCGTGATTGGCTACCTGTAAAAAAAATGATAACATGTTATAGAGTGCATTGTAAGTGTCGTCCTACAAACCTCTATGGAACTTGGAACATGTTCCAAAGCACATGAAATATGAAACACTAAACATGGAGCGTGATCTCCACAGTTCTACCCGTATATTCATGAATGTTAATACTCCATGTACATAAAGCAGAGGCACCGACCATCTCTGCATCTCTATAGACAGACCGACCATCTCTGCATCTCTATACACAGACCGACCATCTCTGCATCTCTACAGACAGACCGACCATCTCTTCATCTCTATAGACAGACCGACCATCTCTGCATCTCTATAGACAGACCGACCATCTCTGCATCTCTATAGACAGACCGACCATCTCTGCATCTCTATAGACAGACCGACCATCTCTGCATTCTATAGACAGACCGACCATCTCTGCATTCTATAGACAGACCGACCATCTCTATAGACAGACCGACCATCTCTGCATCTCTATAGACAGACCGACCATCTCTGCATCTCTATAGACAGACCGACCATCTCTGCATTATATAGACAGACCGACCATCTCTGCATCTCTATAGACAGACCGACCATCTCTGCATCTCTATAGACAGACCGACCATCTCTGCATCTCTATAGACAGACCGACCATCTCTGCATCTCTATAGACAGACCGACCATCTCTGCATCTCTATAGACAGACCGACCATCTCTGCATTATATAGACAGACCGACCATCTCTGCATCTCTATAGACAGACCGACCATTTCTGCATCTCTATAGACAGACCGACCATCTCTGCATCTCTATACACAGACCGACCATCTCTGCATCTCTACAGACAGACCGACCATCTCTTCATCTCTATAGACAGACCGACCATCTCTGCATCTCTATAGACAGACCGACCATCTCTGCATCTCTATAGACAGACCGACCATCTCTGCATCTCTATAGACAGACCGACCATCTCTGCATTCTATAGACAGACCGACCATCTCTGCATTCTATAGACAGACCGACCATCTCTGCATCTCTATAGACAGACTGACCATCTCTGCATCTCTATAGACAGATCGACCATCTCTGCATCTATATAGACAGACCGACCATCTCTGCATTATATAGACAGACCGACCATCTCTGCATCTCTATAGACAGACCGACCATCTCTGCATCTCTATAGACAGACCGACCATCTCTGCATCTCTATAGACAGACCGACCATCTCTGCATCTCTATAGACAGACCAACCATCTCTGCATCTCTATAGACAGACCGACCATCTCTGCATCTCTATAGACAGACCGACCATCTCTGCATCTCTACAGACAGACCGACCATCTCTGCATCTCTATAGACAGACCGACCATCTCTGCATCTCTATAGACAGACCGACCATCTCTGCATCTCTATACACAGACCAAGTATCCCTGTAGACATAATGACCATCCCTGTAGACAGACCAACCATCCCTGTAGAAGAACCAACTATACCCGTAGACAGTCCAGCCATCCCTGTAGACAGACAGACCATCCCTGTATCCCCGTTGACAGACCAATTATTCCTGTAGACAGATTAACCATCCTGGTAGACAGACCAACCATCCCTGTAGACAGACAAACCATCCCCGTAGACAGACAAACCATTCCTGTAGACAGACCGACCATCCCTGTATCCCCGTAGACAGACCAACCATCCCTGTAGACAGACCAATCGTCCCTGTAGACAGGCCGACCATCCCTGTATCCCCGTAGACAGACCAACCATCCCCGTAGACAGACCAACCATCCCTGTAGACAGACCGACCATCCCTGTATCACCGCAGATAGACCAACCATCCCCGTAGACAGACCAACCATCTCCGCAGATAGACCTACCATCCCCGTAGACAGACCTAACATCCCCGCAGACAGACCGACCATCCCCGCAGACAGACCGACTCTGTTGCTACAATTATAGCAGATTATTGTAAAGTGTTGCTAACAAAAAACTCTGATGAGGTTTGTAGAATCTAATGCAATCAATTAGAGGACATATAACGATTGATGAGATGATATCGACAACTAACGGATCACTTTGGACCGTCCTCTGCAGACATTATCCCGTTGGTACTGGGGAGGGTTGAGGAGAAGGAACGGGTCCCAGAGGACGATTTCTAGGGAGCTCTAGGGATAACACATGCATTATATATCAGGTGTAAGTGATTCAGTCAATCAATCAATCAATCGATCAAACAATCAATCAATCAATTGATCAAACAATCAATCAATCAATCGATCAATCAATCGATCGATCGATCAAACAATCAATCAAACAATTAATAAATGAATCAATCGATCAAAATCGTGTTAGCTCCCTGTGGATTATAGGTGCTCAACCATTCCAGATCATGCAAAGCTGACCTGTCCGTGTTTACCATTCCAAGTTATGCAAAGCTAATCTGTCCGTTATTGTTGAAGGTCTTGTGACTTGAAGTTTCTGCAGGGTTGGGTAGCCAAAATCATGCACAGCCCTGGTTAGTCGTCTCATGCATGGCATGTTACAGAGCTGCTACTTTTCACTCCCAGTTCGAGCACCGGTAACACGCACTCAGTTAAGCCAGTTGTTACAGCTTGTGATGACGTCACATCGTCCACAGATAACATATGACGTCATATCGTAGAGATCTCAGTCAACATACCAATGACGTCATCAGTCATAAGCGCAGTATGTTACAGGACTACCGGAATATCTTGTTCTAGGTCCTATACACACATAACATCTTGTCCTAGGTCCTATACAAACATAACATAAGTCCTAGGTCATGTACACACATAACATCGTGTCCTAGGTCCTATACACATAACATCTTGTCCTAGGTCCTATACAAAACATAACATCTTGTCCTAGGTCCTATACACACATAACATTTTGTCCTAGGTCCTGTACAAACATAACATAAGTCCTAGGTCATGTACACACATAACATCTTGTCCTAGGTCCTATACACATAACATCTTGTCCTAGGTCCTATACACACATAACATATTGTCCTAGGTCCTATACACATAACATCTTGTCCTAGGTCCTATACACACATAACATCTTGTCCTAGGTCCTATACACATAACATCTTGTCCTAGGTCCTATACACACATACCATCGTGTCCTATGTCCTATACACACATAACATCTTGTCCTAGGTCCTATACACACATAACATCTTGTCCTAGGTCCTATACACACATAACATCTTGTCCTAGGTCCTATACAAAACATAACATCTTGTCCTAGGTCCTATACACACATAACATCTTGTCCTAGGTCCTATACACACATAACAGCTGTTTACCTTCCGTCTGGCTGTGAAATGTCTCCAGATGTCCCAGATCTCATTGGTCAATGGCAAGATTATAACGACGATCATAGCCAGGTAGATCCAGACTTCCGACAATGTTACCTGCAAGAGAACCAGCCACCTGTATAATGTTACCTGCAAGAGAACCAGCCACCTGTATAATTTTACCTGCAAGAGAACCAGCCACCTGTATAATGTTACCTGCAAGAGAACCAGCCACCTGTATAATTGTACCTGCAAGAGAACCAGCCACCTGTATAATGTTACCTGCAAGAGAACCAGCCACCTGTATAATGTTACCTGCAAGAGAACCAGCCACCTGTTTAATGTTACCTGGAAGAGAACCAGCCACCTGTATAATGTTACCTGCAAGAGAACCAGCCACCTGTATAATGTTACCTGCAAGAGAACCAGCCACCTGTTTAATGTTACCTGCAAGAGAACCAGCCACCTGTATAATGTTACCTGCAAGAGAACCAGTCACTTGTATAATGTTATCTGCAAGAGAACCAGCCACGTGTATAATTTTACCCACAATAGAATCATTCACCTCTGTGATGTTACCTACAATAGAATCATTCACCTGTACAATTTTACCCTCAAGAGAACCCTTCACGTGTATTGTGTTACCTGTAAGAGAAACCATTCACATGTATAATGTTAGCTACAAGAGAACCAATTTCACTGTATAGTGCAATCAACTTGTAATACTTCGAATTCCTGGCACTCAAATAAGCACATAATGCTAGCTGGCAGGTAGCCGAGGACTGGCAGGCAGCCGATGGCTGGCAGGTAGCCGAGGGCTGGCAGGCAGCCGAGGACTGGCAAGTAGCCGATGGCTGGCAGGTAGTCGAGGTATCCGATGGCTGGCAGGTAGCCGAGGTATCCGATGGCTGGCAGGTAGCCGATGATTGGCAGGTAGTCGAGGTAGCCGATGGCTGGCAGGTAGTCGAGGTATCCGATGGCTGGCAGGTAGCCGAGGTATCCGATGGCTGGCAGGTAGCCGATGATTGGCAGGTAGCCGATGGCTGGCAGGTAGCCGAGGACTGGCAGGTAGCCGAGGACTGGCAGGTAGCCGAGGACAAGCTGTAGTACATTCTTCATTTTGCAATGTTGACTTGCTGTGGACAACTAAGTCACGGAAAAGGAAGGTTGTGTATCATCATGTCCTTTATAGAACCTCGCCCCCATCACAGTTTGTATGAAACTCTTTCCCTTGCCAAAATCTAAGCTTCCCCACTGTCATACTCAGGCATTCCTGGATACCTTGGTGCCATCGTCTTCTTGGTCTACCACTTCCTCTTTTGCGTGGCACCATACCTTCCATCACCGTCCTCTCAAGACCGTTGTGTCTCTTGATGTGACCAAAGTGTTTACATTTTCTGGCAAAAATGGAATTGATAAACCAGTTCTCCTCTATGATCAACTCTTGCTGAATGTCTACATTTGTCTTGTTATCTGTCCAGGGTATTCTAAGGATCTTCCTGTAACATTTTGACTCGAATGATTCGGCTCTTTTTCAACACATTTTGATAATCGTCCATGACTCGCAGCCATATGCTTCCACGGGAAAAACGCAGGCTCTCAAGACTTTCAATTGTTTCGTTGTGTTGGTGCTCTGCCATCATTTCTTCAGGCTGTTCAGTCTCTGCATTGTCATGGCCAGTCTTCTTCTGATTTCTGTCGGTGGCATGTTGACATCGTCTTCTGTCGGTGGCATGTTGACATCGTCTTCTGTCGGTGGTATGTTGACATCGTGTTCTGTCGGTGGCATTATCTTTCTTCTGCTTATGTTTATAAACAGGTTTTGATCTTTACTGTATCCGTGTCAAATACCAAATGTCAACCAAATACAATATTCTTCCCCTTGCGTGATCATGTCAAGGGGACACTAATCTCACTCTCTATTTTAGCCCGTTTCCTTCAACATTCCTGAACAGTTGCCTCCAAAATGGCGATGAATCTATTTCTAGCGGAAAGGAATGGCTGCAATTTAAGAATACAATAACAAACGGGCCAATTTCCTGCAGGTAGCACTACCGGTCTATTAGTTTTGTACAGGTAGCACTACCGATGAATTAGTTTTGTACAGGTAGCACTACCGGTCTATTAGTTTTGTACAAGTAGCACTACCGATGAATTAGTTTTGTACAGGTAGCACTACTGGTCTATTAGTTTTGTACAGGTAGCACTACTGGTCTATAAGTTTTGTACAGGTAGCACTACCGGTCTATTAGTTTTGTACAGGTAGCACTACTGGTCTATAAGTTTTGTACAGGTAGCACTACCGGTCTATTAGTTTTGTACAGGTAGCACTACCGGTGAATTAATTTTGTACAGGTAAACATGTTTATAAACATTAATAAAATAAAGATAATGACCACCGATAAAACACAATGTCAGCATAAATTTACAGTGGGTGGTGAGGAAATAGATCAGGTCACACATTTTGAATATCTGGGCTCCAGAATTGACAAAAATGGTGACTGCTCGAAAGAAATCAGAAGAAGACTAGCTATGGCAATGCAGAGACTGAACAGCCTGAAGAAATTATGGCAGAGCCCCAACGAAACGATAAAAGTAAAAGTCTTGAGAGCCTGTGTTTTTCCTGTGGCAGCTTATGGCTGTGAATCATGGACGATTACCAAAACTTCTAGACAAAGAATCGAATCCTTCGAGTCAAAATGTTTCACAAAGATCCTCAGAATACCCTGGACAGAGAAAAAGGCAAATGTAGACATTCGGCAAGAGTTTAGCATAGAGGAGAACTGGTTTATCAATTCCATTTTGGCTACTAAATGCAAATACTTTGGTCACATCAAGAGACACAACAGTCTTGAGAGAACGGTGACGGAAGGTATGGTGCCAGGCAAAAGAGGAAGGGGTAGACCAAGAAGACGATGGCAAAAAGATATCCAGGAATGCCTGAGTATGACAGTGGCGGAAGCTGGTGGATTGGCAAGGGAACGAGTTTCTTTCAGACAGACTGTGATGGGAGCGCTGTTCTGTAGGGGACATGCTACATGATGATGATGATGTAGTGGTACGACAGACAGAGGAGATGAAAGATGTTGAAGGATTTGGTAGGGGACGTGCGGAGGAGGGAGAGCTGGTCTACGATGGAGGTACTACACACAATAAGACATTAACACCAGCTGTAACTGGAGTTTACATAATACACTTACACATGGCTAGAACTAGCATAACATAACACTTATCTCTGCCTGAACTGACACAACATGAGACTTACCCATGCTTGGAACTGACACAACAAGACACTTATCTCTGCCTGAACTGATATAACATGACACTTATCTCTTCCTGGAACTGACACAACATGAGACTTATCTCTTCCTGGAACCGACACAACATGAGACTTATCTCTTCCTGAAACCGACACAACATGAGACTTATCTCTTCCTGAAACCGACACAACATGAGACATATCTCTTCCTGGAACCGACACAACAAGACACTTATCTCTTCCTGGAACCGACACAACATGATACTTACCCATGCTTGGAACTGTGACATGACCCAAACAGCTACCGACACAACATGAGACTTACCCATGCTTGGAACTGTGACATGACCCCAACAGCCACCAACACAACATGAGACTTACCCATGCTTGGAACTGTGACATGACCCCAACAGCTACCGACACAACATGAGACTTACCCATGCTTGGAACTGTGACATGACCCCAACAGCTACCGACACAACATGAGACTTACCCATGCTTGGAACTGTGACATGACCCCAACAGCCACCAACACAACATGAGACTTACCCATGCTTGGAACTGTGACATGACCCCAACAGCTACCGACACAACATGAGACTTACCCATGCTTGGAACTGTGACATGACCCCAACAGCTACCGACACAACATGAGACTTACCCATGCTTGGAACTGTGACATGACCCCAACAGCTACCGACACAACATGAGACTTACCCATGCTTGGAACTGACACAACAAGACACTTATCTCTGCCTGAACTGACAAAACATGACACTTATCTCTTCCTGAAACCGACACAACATGAGACTTATCTCTTCCTGGAACCGACACAACGTGACACTTATCTCTTCCTGAAACCGACACAACATGAGACTTACCCATGCTTGGAACTGTGACTGTGACATGACCCCAACAGCCACCAACACAGATGGCCAGACGATCAGTAAGATAATGGAGATGATAGCGGCCATTGAGTAAGCTAGTGTGTAGGATCCCTTGAAAGCCTCTTGCATGTCCTGCAGAGATGGTCTGTTGCCCAGCGTTAGAGTCCCAGAAAGGTTCAATTCTCTGCACAAATTGAACATATGACTCGTTATAGAAAGCACTACATCCAGACTCCCTACCAGTAAATTACACCAATGCATCACGTCAATACATGACGTCATTAAATTACATCAATACAGCACATCAATACGTCACACCAATACATCACATCAATATATCAATACATCACATCAATACATCAAAACATCACATCAATACATCACATGAATACATCACACCAATCCATCACATCAATATATCACATCAATATAGGAGGATGAAAGGCCAAGGACATAAAGGGGACAATACAGTTGTTAGGGGTCAGAGTGCATGGTCACGTAGTGGTAATGGTAGGGACACATAATCTAACCAGAGATGGGACAGAGACTATTATGTAACGCTGTGAGAGTCTGAGGAGAATATTGAAAGACAGGAAGTACAGGAAGGTCAAGACGATGGGTATTTTAGACAGAGCTGATGGGTCAGATTATGTAAACAGTAAGAGAATAGGTTTCAACCTCAGGGTACAGGTAATGTGTGCAGGTATGTGTATAGAGTTTATTGATGTGAAAATAAACAAAAGTAAAACGCTAGACAGGAAAGGACTACATCTGAATCAGATATGCCAGCATGTAGCAGCTTAGTATGTGTTTCATCATTGTGTAAACCATTTAAACTAATGAGACCTATGAAGTATGTGACTAACGATAAGCTTATGATAGGGTGCTACAGAGCAGGCAGTCAAGGTGGAGAGATGTGATTTGGAATATGTGAAAGCAGTAGTGGAAAAGCACAAATAAAAATGAAAAAGCAAAAAACAGAATTGGGAAAATAACAAAATAACAAAAGAAAATGTTTATTTTTTTTGCATGTGAGAAACATAGTAAATAAAAGAGAAGAATTGGAACTGTATGTAGAAGAAGAAAAACCAGATATAATAGGATTAACAGAATCATGGACATATGAGGAGATTGCAGATAGTGAACTTGAAATTGAGGGATATACAATGTTAAGGAAAGATAGGGTAGTTGGAGACAAGGTTAAGGGGGGGGGGGGGGGGGGGGGTGGCGTTTTATTATACTGTATAAATTCTGTTAATATAACGATCAAAGAGGATTTATCATGTGGTAAAAACTTTGAAGATGCAGGGAAAAAAATGTAAGGGTGAAAAAAACAGTGATTGGAATGTGCTATAGATGTCCATCAAGTCAAAAGGAGGAAGACGAGGAGCTGATTAGTAGCACAGCAAAGGCAAGTGAAGGGAAATTATTATTAATGGGAGATTTCAACTATCCAGAAATAAAATGGGATATGGCAGAAGCACTTGTAGAGTCAAAACCTTTTGTTAAGTGCATAATTGACAATTTTTTTAGTTCAACATGTAGAAGCAGCCACCAGAGGCAAAAACACACTCGATCCAGTTTTTACTACAGAGGAAAATATGATTGAGAACGTTACCGTTGGGGAACTGTTTGGCTCAAGTGACCATCAAATCATCCTTTGGGATTTTACAGCGATAAAGGAAGTAAACATAAACACGTGAACATATGACTACTCTAAGGCAGATGTTAAGAGAATGAAAGAGGCAGCGAGTCACATAATCTGGAAAGATATCGTCAGTGGAACAAATGTTGAACAAGAGTGGGAGAAGGTTAAAACAGTTGAGAATCTAAAAGAGACATGCGTTACATGTTGGGAGGTAAACCTCAAGCGTCAAAGGTGGGGAAACTATATTTGTAGTTAAATGTTCTTAGATCTTAGCCGACATGTACTTGTGCAGGTGCGGACGGCCCTGTGCAGGTACTAGCTCTGGTGTGGTCTGGATATAGCCGGGAGCAGGATTTCCTGCTTAGCGGGCTAGGCTCGAGCAGCTTATGACTCCGCTGCGTTAGAATAAGGGCCACAGAGAGTGGTTAACTTATGTGCGAATCCATCTTAATCTTAATAGACTCAAACACTAGAGCAAAGTATACCCGCAGAGTGTTAAGCGCCATCTATGCTGCTCTAAACAAATCACCTAACCATGGCCGCTGTAATGCCATGTCACACAGTCGCCTCTCACGACAGGCTCTCTGTGAGGCAGTGGTGCTATTCTTACCAGTGTCATACACAAAGACCCCGGTAGACCAAAGTTAAATGTAGAGGAGATAAGGCCCTCTCATAGACAGCACAGGCAAAATAATAAGTGAGAATAAGGAGACAGCTAATCTACTCAATCAGTAATTTGGCGCACTCTACACAAAAGAGGACTGCTCTAAGATCCCGGAACCCATATAAAGTGTACAGAGGAACATGGATACAGCAGGATTAAGATTAATCTGTATTACAGAGAAAATTGTGTTTTTTTTCTCAATTGGAGGGGTTGAAATGGGATAAATGTCCAGATAAAGATGGTATTCATCAAAAATTGCTTTTTTTTTAAATTAGAGATCTGTTAGCAAAACCATTGGCTATATTATGTTTTCAATTAATTACAAAGTAGATAGTTCCACGGGATTGGACAGATGCAGGAGTGATTTCCTTGTTAAACAAATCAAATCCAGCAAATTATAGACCGGCGAGTTAAACGAGTATAGTATGTAAATCGTTAGAGTCAATAATCAAAGAAAACATTGACATACAATTAGTCAAGTCTAATCTAATCAGAAACAGTCAGCATGTGTTTACAGTATTGTGTGCTGCAGAAATTCCAACTCACTGCTAAACGCAAGATGCAGGGAGCACTAAACACAGGATGCAGGGAACACTAAACACAGGATGCAGGGAGCACTAAACAAAGGATGCAGGGAGCACTAAACAAAGGATGCAGGGAGCACTAAGCTCAGGATGCATGGAGCACTAAACACAGGATGCAGGGAGCACTAAACACAGGATGCAGGGAGCACTGAACACAGGATGCAGGGAGCACTAAACACAGGATACAGGCAGCACTAAATAGCATAGGGAAATGGGCGTCAGACTGGGGCATCCAAATAAATACATTAAAGACCGTAGCAACATGCTTCTCGTTATCCGACTGGGAAGGAACATTCAAACTAAAACTACAGGAAAGTGAAATCACATATGAAGAAAACCCTACATATCTTGGGGTAAAGCTAGACAAAAGGCTCACCTGGAAGCCACACATGAACACCATAGAACAGAGAGCAACAAGAAACTCTACATAATGAAGAAGTTGGCAGGCACAAGCTGGGGACCAAACAGTCGCATTCTCAAAAACGTCTATACAGGTACAGTCACGCCAGTTCTGGAATACAGCATGTCAGTCTGGGACACAGCATGTCAGTCTGGGACACAGCGTCCAAAACAAATACAGACCTCCTAAATACGGCATGTCAGTCTGGGACACAGCGTCCAAAACAAATACAGACCTCCTAAATTCGGCATGTCAGTCTGGGACACAGCGTCCAAAACAAATACAGACCTCCTAAATACGGCATGTCAGTCTTGGACACAGCATGTCAGTCTGGGACACAGCATGTCAGTCTGGGACACAGCGTCCAAAACAAATACAGACCTCCTAAATACGGCATGTCAGTCTGGGACACAGCGTCCAAAAACAAATACAGACCTCCTAAATACGGCATGTCAGTCTGGGACACAGTGTCCAAAACAAGTACAGACCTCCTAAATACGGCATGTCAGTCTGGGACACAGTGTCCAAAACAAATACAGACCTCCTAAATACGGCATGTCAGTCTGGGACACAGCGTCCAAAACAAATACAGACCTCCTAAATACGGCATGTCAGTCTGGGACACAGCGTCCAAAACAAATACAGACCTCCTAAATACGGCATGTCAGTCTGGGACACAGCGTCCAAAACAAGTACAGACCGCCTAACAAAAGTAGAAAATGCAGGCCTCCGGTTAATCACGGGAGGATTGAAATTACGTCCATCCATGCAATGGAGAAACAGTCTAAACTCAGACCCATGCATAATAGAAGATGCTCGTGCACAGCAAGAAGTTGTGACGCATGCAAAACCATCCCATACAGGCCAAACCATCCCATGCTGGCCAAACCATCCCATGCTGGCCAAACCATCCCATGCTGGCCAAACAATTCCATGCAGGCCAAACCATTCCATGCAGGCCAAACCATCACATGCAGGCCAAACCATCACATGCAGACAAAACCATTCCATGCAGACCAACCACCAAACATAGCTGTCACGGAGACCTCACATAGCTGTCACAGAGACCTTAAATAGCTGTCACAGAGACCTCACTTAGCTGTCACAGATACCTTAAATAGCTGTCACAGAGACCTCACATAGCTGTCACAGAGACCTCCAACCAGACAAAAACACATAAACGGAGATGATGTTGGCCTATAAGGAGTCAAACCACTATCTAGGTAAAGTTTCAATGAACACAGAGGGTCCCGGAATGGAAAAGAAAGATCGTCAGGCCACCATCCACCTAAGAGCCAAGGCTCAAGAGATGATTGAAGGCAAATACAACCCCAAAGAATGGACACATGTGTACATAGATGGATCTGCAGAAACGGAGAAAAATAATTAATGGTTGAGGCATCTTTATTGATCAAAACAACGGAAGATAACCTGTAAGTCCTTTCCATCAGAGAAAACGTGTTAAACCATCTATAGGATGGGGTAACCAGACCCACTATAGTATGGGGTGACCGGACCCACTATAGGATGGGGTAACCAGATTCACTATAGGATGGGGTAACCAGACCCACTATAGGATGGAGTAACTAGACCCACTATAGGATGGGGTGATCAGACCCACTATATGATGGGGTGAACAGACCCACTATAGGATGGGGTGACCAGACCCACTATAGGATGGGGTGATCAGACCCACTATAGGATGGGGTGAACAGACCCACTAAAGGATGGGGTAATCAGACCCACTATATGATGGGGTGATCAGACCCACTATAGGATGGGGTGATCAGACCCACTATAGGATGGGGTGAAAAAAACCACTATAGGATGGGGTAACCAGACCCACTATAGAATGGGGGGAGCAGACCCACTATAGGATGGGGTGATCAGACCCACTATACGATGGGGTGAGCAGACCCACTATAGAATGGGGTGATCAGACCCACTATAGGATGGGGTGATCAGACCCACTATAGGATGGGGTGAGCAGACCCACTATAGGATGGGGTGAGCAGACCCACTATAGGATGGGGGTGATCAGACCCACTATAGGATGGGGGTGATCAGACCCACTATAGGATGGGGTGATCAGACCCACTATAGGATGGGGTGATCAGACCCACTATAGGATGGGGTGATTAGACCCACTATAGGATGGAGTGATCAGACCCACTATAGGATGGGGTGATCAGACCCACTATAGGATGGGGTGATCAGACCCACTATAGGATGGGGTGAGCAGACCCACTATAAGATGGGGTGACCAGACCCACTATAGGATGGGGTGAGCAGACCCACTATAGGATGGGGTGAGCAGACCCACTATAGGATAGGGTGATCAGACCCACTATAGGATGGGGTGATCAGACCCACTATAGGATGGGGTGATCAGACCCACTATAGGATGGGGTAACCAGACCCACTATAGGATGGGGTGAGCAGACCCACTATAGGATGGGGTGAACAGACCCACTAAAGGATGGGGTGATCAGACCCACTATAGGATGGAAGCTCTATGCCAGACCTCGTTGATATGGCTAGCAAGGTACTACTCTTGCCTCTCAACTTGGGCCCCGGTAGCACACGTTAGACGTGTTACAAATGTATGTGGGTGTCAGCATGACATAGGATTAGTATTCTGGTCTTCCACAACAGCCACCAGGTGCGCTCTAGTGTGACGCCCAGCCCAGTCTACCAGACATCCACATGTTCCAACGTGTGTGATGTTTATGTAACAACTTGTGGGATGTTTATGTTTTGACTTTGATTATCCAAGTCGGACATTATTTGGTGGTGTTAATGTTATTGTGCATGTTGCGCACCTCATACTTTTTATACTTTTCCATCCAAGGAGACAATGGGTTGTCAATGTCTCTGGTGTTCTCCCATATCTCCGCTCCCATGCTGTCATCAAAGTTGCTATTCGTCAGCAAACTGGCAATCACCGTGATGACTCCACCCCCCACGATGGCAGCTATGTTTCCTGACAACATGGCCACTTCCTGCCCTGAGAAGAAAGCAGTCAGGTTAGAAACCTGCTATCACAAGAATGTGTAGCGAGACCGCACATAAAGATAAGTACATTACAAGCACTGGGTAAACAAATACTCCAGACAAGAGGGACATTTCTTGTTCTTTTGTTCAACAGCAGACATCAATACCTATGATTCTAACAAAGGCTGCAGTCAGCTCACGGTTCCTGACATTATTGTACATTTCTCCATGCAATGGACTTATGTTCATGTGTCTATACTAATCTATGCTGCAAAAGTCAAGGAAAATAAAATAATGGACAGTACGGATTGGAACCCAAGACTTCTAAATGACAGCCAGGTGATCTCCAGATGATCTCCACAAATATGTCCCAAAGAACGGGGACTGTGTGGCCATACCAACAGGACTTGGTTATATGTTTAGCGGAGCGGCTTAGATGGCGCTTGACACGCTGCTGGTCTGCCTTGCTCTAATTTACGCTTCCACCTCCACCAGTCACAAAAATAGGTGCTCGTATATTCCAGGGGCTAACAGATGCTGGGATTGATCTGGCAAGTCACCAGTGGATTTTCACCTGCCAAACAATATGAAACAAAGGAAGTCACACCTCCCCACAACGTCTAACGACATAAGTGGACTGAAGACAGACAGACAGACAGACAGACAGACAGACAGACAGACAGACAGACAGATAGACAGAGAGATAGATAGATAGATAGATAGATAGATAGATAGATAGATAGATAGATAGATAGATAGATAGATAGATAGATAGATAGATAGATAGATAGATTTCTTCTGATCTGCATTATATAAGATCTTCCCTCTTCCGCTGAGCTACGTAGCGCAGTGGTTATCGAGCTGGCTTCGCATTTGAGTAGTCCTGGGTTCATTCCCCAGTTGACGCGTAAAAGTTTTTTTTCAGCCCGCAACGGCTCCCGGGTCGACCCAGCCTTAAATGGGTACCGGTTCATTCAGGGAAGTAAAAGCGACCAGGGAGAGGAGATGGCTACCGCCCTCATATAGCGGAGCCGTTGAAATGTGAGATTATTAAAACATCTCACACTCCCACGGCAGTAATGCTATGGGTTACCTTTTTCCCCTCCTTCCATGGCTGCTGTTGCGAGCTAATCCCGCGACGTTACATCTTCCCACTTCGCCGACAATGTGTACGACTTGTCCACTGACATTCCAGAGCTCAACTTCTCGATTTGCCCCTTTCTTTCTCAATCCAAACAAAGGACAACAATTTCTGTCCGGTACCGCCAACTTTCCATTTCAGACAATGGCGAGTGACCCTATGAACAAGGCCAGGCCTGGTCGAACTGACCAGGATAGAGTTCACCTTGGTCTGAACCACGAGTTAACCATTGTTTATCATTCATAAAACGTAGTTCCGATTCAAGATGGCACCACACTTGCCAAAGGTTATGGAAGCAACCCCAGAATATGGGCTGCAAGAATCCACTTGTTACAGTGTACGAAAAGGGCTGGAGAGTTTCAACTGGTTGGTGCGAAAAGGGCTGGAGAGTTTCAACTGGTTAGTGAGAAACTGCTATATGCTCCTTCTATGTGATAGAAATATGGCAGCGCATAAGGTGCGGCTAACGCAACCTTGTAGACCGAGTAACCAGCTGTATAAGTGGACAACTCTGTGGATGAGCAGAGGAGGGCACTGGCTTGTCCTGTCGGCCAGAAATGGCTGACACAAGGCGGCGGCCACAAGCCACCAAGATGGACGTGAAAGGCAAGGGAAACCACCACTGAAATTCCCCAGAAAGGTTCACGATATGTCAGACGTATAAATCACCGTACCGGCAAAGACGGGGGAGAGGGGAATGCTACACATAAGTATACTTGGATTGAGTGAGACACGTTGAGGAGATGAGATGACTACACATAAGTATACTTGGATTGAGTGAGACACGTTGGGGAGATGAGGGTAAATATTACGGTGAAGAATATAATATAATACACTCAGGATGTATCAAGGATCAAGGAGGAGAAGCGGTATAGAAAAGAGAGAGGTGACCATACACAACCACAGATTAATGTCATTGAAAATGGCTTTTCATCCGGTAGACACAGTCATAATACACATATATACATATGGCTGTATCATCACACGATAAAGATCAGATAGAAGAGATGTATGGTACTCTAGAACAAATACTCAGGACAGCAAAGGTCATAGATAATGTCGTGATAATTGGAGATTTGGATGTGATTGTTGGTATGGGCTCTGAGCTGGACATAGTTGGGCTGGGTACTAGGGCTTTTGGTATGGGCTCTGAGCTGGACATAGTTGGGCTGGGTATTAGGGCTGTTGGTATGGGCACTGAGCTGGACATAGTTGGGCTGGGTACTAGGGCTGTTGGCATGGGCTCTGAGCTGGACATAGTTGGGCTGGGTACTAGGGCTGTTGGCCTGGGCTCTCTAGGCTAAAAGTGAATGGTATGACAGTTAATGCCATCACATTTGCCGACGACCAAGCGATAGTAGGAGGATCAGGAGCAACATTGCAAATCCTGCTTGATAAAATTTAAAGCACGGCCAAAGATTTTAGCATGAGAATAAACACATCAAAGACAAAGACTGTGATAATAGCTAAGCAAAATAGGCACATACATAGATCCATCGATAGAAAAATAATCGAACAAGTACATAAGTTTACATATTTGGGCCAAACCATAACAGAAGATGTCCGCAATGAGACAGACAATAGGACAAGGATTACAATGGCAATAAATTGTTTCAGAGAAAAACAAAAATTGTTAACCTCAAAGAATATCAGGATAGAACTGAGGAAAAGAATAATCACCACTCGTATATGACCAATTGGACTGTATGGAGGTGAAACATGGACTCTAGCAAAGAAGGATGAAAAAAGCTTGGAAGAGTTTGAAATGTGATGCTACCGTAGAATGGAAGGAGTGAGTTGGACAGACAGAAGATCCAATGACGATGTACTCACTGACGTGGGAGTTCAAAGATAAATATTGCATATGATACAAAACCGTCGGTTGAGTTGGCTGGGTCACAATATGAGACATGAGCGTCTTCTACAGAAGATACTAGAGGGCAAGATTGACTGGGTCACAATATGAGGCATGAAAGTCTTCTACAGAAGATACTAGAGGCCAAGATTGGGTTGGCTGGGACACAATATGAGACATGAAAGTCTTCTACAGAAGGTACTAGAGGCCAAGATTGACTTGGTCACAATATGAGACATGAAAGTTTTCTACAGAAGATAGCAGAGAACAAGATTCAAGGACAGAGAGGATCGGGGCGACCAAGACTCACCTTTACATCTCAGGCAGGCTGGGACAATCAAGTACCAAGTTACGCTGCAATGAGAGAACTGCAGAGGATAGGGTCAAATGGAAAGAGATACTCAGACAACCTTACAACCAGTCTCAGGACTGATCAACCAGAGGATAGTGTCAAATGGAGAGACATACTCAGACAACCTTACAACTAGTCTCAGGACTGATCAACCCGATTATGATGATGATATCACTCATTGTATGCAATGGACCCTTGGTTTTGGATCCATGATCGGGGTCCTTCTCAGATTATCCCTGAACCCACATGTCTCGCAGCGCGGTAGTCGAGGTTTCGTTCCGTAGTGCCTTTTCACGTCATCTTTACTATCTGTTGCATTGTGTGCGGGTTTGTTTGGTGTTTATAATAAATGTGTCTTTGGCATCGTTTTCCTGAATTTGCAAAGGTCAAGTGTTACCCGGAATTGGATCAAAATACATTTTATCGGAATACTGAATTTAGTTGGACTTTTGTACATCACGTGATGTGTTAGCGGGGGGGGGGGGGGGGCGGCTGTAAGTCCTGCCAAGCTGAACATCAACACTTTACCTTTTAGTCCACTGGCCACGCCCACTCGATCAGACAGAAAGAGACGGGAATTGAATGATCAAATAAATGATAGTGATGATTCGGAACGTGAATCAGATTCAATGTTAGTGGCGATGACTTTGTTTATAAAGTGATGCAAGACAATATAATCATTTACATTCGAATACTAAAACAGCTAAAGAACTTCTTTCTCACTTGTGTTTGTCCAATGTACAATTGCTAGAGATAAAGAAGGGCCTAGGCAGTGAGTTTGAGTTTCTTTCTAGAAGAAAAAATACAGACATCATCTTCTTCATGTAAGTTTAATACATGGGAGAAAGGGGAGGAGAAGTGTAGATTGTGGATGAAGTCACTACACAGGTGGGCTGTATTAGATTTGTTAGAGGAGGGCGTGCAGATCAATGAGATGTGTTAGACGAGGTCGTGGAGATCGATGAGATGTGTTAGAGGAGGGCGTGGCTGCTCTTGTTATGGCTAATATAAAACCAATATTTTAGGACCTCGACAGGAATGAACTACTAAAAAAGTGTCCTGAAAGAAATACACAAAATGTCCATGATTGACTGAACAAGTGCTATCTTGAAATGATGTCCCAAGATAGGAATCGTGGTCTAGCTATTGCAGTTTCTGTTTATAATGATGGGACCAAATCTCTGTTTATAATGATGGGACCAAATCTCTGTTTATAATGATGGGACCAAATCTCTGTTTATAATGATGGAACCAAATCTCTGTTTATAATGATGGGACCAAATCTTTGCTTATAATGATGGGACAAAATCTCTGTTTATAATGATGGGACCAAATCTCTGTTTATAATGATGAGACCAAATCTCTGTTTATAATGATGGGGCCAAATCTCTGTTTATAATGATGGGACCAAATCTCTGTTTAAAATGATGGGACCAAATCTCTGTTTATAATGATGGGACGAAATCTCTGTTTATAATGATGGGACCAAATCTATGTTTATAATGACGGGACCAAATCTCTGTTTATAATGATGGGACCAAATCTCTGTTTATAATGATGGGACCAAATCTCTGTTTATAATGATGGAACCAAATCTCTGTTTATAATGATGGGACCAAATCTCTGTTTATAATGATGGGACCAAATCTCTGTTTATAATGATGGGACCAAATCTCTGTTTATAATGATGGAACCAAATCTCTGTTTATAATGATGGGACCAAATCTCTGTTTATAATGATGGGACCAAATCTCTGTTTATAATGATGGGACAAAATCTATGTTTATAATGATGGGACCAAATCTCTGTTTATAATGATGGGACGAAATCTCTGTTTATAATGATGGGACCAAATCTCTGTTCATAATGATGGGACCAAATCTCTGTTTATAATGATGGGACCAAATCTCTGTTTATAATGATGGAACCAAATCTCTGTTTATAATGATGGGACGAAATCTATGTTTATAATGATGGGACGAAATCTCTGTTTATAATGATGGGACCAAATCTATGTTTATAATGATGGGACCAAATCTCTGTTTATAATGATGGGACCAAATCTCTGTTTATAATGATGGAACCAAATCTCTGTTTATAATGATGGGACCAAATCTCTGTTTATAATGATGGGACCAAATCTCTGTTTATAATGACGGGACCAAATCTCTGTTTATAATGATGGGACCAAATCTCTGTTTATAATGATGGGACGAAATCTCTGTTTATAATGATGGGACCAAATCTCTGTTTATAATAATGGGACCAAATCTCTGTTTATAATGACGGGACCAAATCTCTGTTTATAATGATGGGACCAAATCTCTGTTTATAATGATGGGACCAAATCTCTGTTTATAATGATGGGACCAAATCTCTGTTTATAATGATGGAACCAAATCTCTGTTTATAATGATGGGACGAAATCTCTGTTTATAATGATGGGACCAAATCTCTGTTTATAATGATGGGACCAAATCTCTATTTATAATGATGGGACCAAATCTTTGTTTATAATGATGGGACCAAATCTCTGTTTATAATGATGGGACCAAATCTCTGTTTATAATGATGGAACAAAATCTCTGTTTATAATGATGGGACCAAATCTTTGTTTATAATGATGGGACCAAATCTCTGTTTATAATGATGGGACCAAATCTCTGTTTATAATGATGGAACAAAATCTCTGTTTATAATGATGGAACAAAATCTCTGATCGTAATGGAGGAAATGGAAGGACATACTTGCAGGTATCTGAGAGAGTCCTGTCAACACCAGAACATTCTGTCTAATAAAGGAACTCAGAGAAAAGCTGTTAATGCATACTGTCATGCCAGGAGGACAAAATAGAGGAGGAGGCTTGTACTGGATGGTTGGCAGGCAGTTACTGAACGGTTTCTATATCAGGTTGGAGGTCATCAACAAGAGTCGAGGTATTTAATCATCAGAAAAGGGTAAAAATAGGGCCCTAAAATGTCGTTATATAAGGGCAAGGTAGGGGACATCTTTAGTAACGACCTTTTTTTATAAAACAAGTGTACTGCAAGTGTGCACATGTACTCTGGATAACCATGACCTGTGTGCACATGTACCCAGGATAACCATGACCTGTGTGTACATGTACTCAGGATAACCATGACCTGTGTGCACATGTACCCAGGATAACCATGACCTGTGTGCACATGTACTCTGGATAACCATGACCTGTGTGCACATGTACCCAGGATAACCATGACCTGTGTGTACATGTACTCAGGATAACCATGACCTGTGTGCACATGTACCCAGGATAACCATGACCTGTGTGCACATGTACTCTGGATAACCATGACCTGTGTGCACATGTACTCATAAAACTATGACTTGTGAATTATGGAAATCAAATTATGTTACAATGTTTAAGAGTTACTAACATTTGTACATCAACATTTGTTACAAAATTAAGTAAAGATCTGAATTTCCATAAGAAACAGATGTTGCTGTTGTTGTCGTCTATCAGGAAGGAATAATCTTCAACGGCATTATTAGAGAGAAGGAAGTGTATATGATCAAAGACAGGAGAAATCACATGCAGAGTTTGACCATTTTTTTGTGATCAAAGACAGGAGAAATCACATGCAGAGTTTGACTATTTTTTTGTGATCAAAGACAGGAGAAATCACATGCAGAGTTTGACCATTTTTTTCGCAAATAAATTTGCAGTATGATTTGTTTAATTACGTTTTACATTAACTTTTGGAATTCTATATTAGAATAAATTGGATTGTATTGGAAGGTGAGTAATTTTACAGCAACTGTCCACAGTGTATACTGCTATATCAATTGTTGAACAAGATACAAGATTATGATACCCCATGATAGGTGATACTAAATCTTAATTAGGACAGATATCAACCAGGCTGTTCTCCCTATTCGGTGGAGAGAGGGAGAGCACTGCTACTAGGATTACATCTGACCTGTCACATCCCGACAGCTTTGGAATAACCGAGATCAGAATTAGAGAACTCTTCTGTGGGCATATGCTGAGCATCCCTAGCAAGTTCTTAAGACATGAAATTGCATCCTTAGCAGTTCTTAAAACATGAAATTGCAGTCATGCTTTTTTCACGCAGTCTGATCCCTGTGCTTTTGTAATTGGGTTATAGTTAGGAGGGTTTGCGCGGTCATCAACCTCACTCTCTGGTCCTGAGCTATCAAAGACTAATGGCAAGACATACCTCAGGTAACTCAGGATGCATGTACTCAGGTTCCACCTGCCTTGAGACTGGGGGTAACTCAGGATGTGTCTTTTCTATCGAACCACATTGAGCGTCTTAGCTCTAGACTACAGCGAGTGCCTTTTCTCTCGACCAAAGCGATACTAAATTCACATACATACACATACACACACAAACACACACTATCTTTCCCCCTCTCTCTCTCTCTCTCTCTCTCTCACCCACACACACACACACAATCTCTTTCTCTCTCTTTCTCACACACAAATTATCTCTCTATTTAGTCTTTCTCTCTCTCTCACACTATAGTATTTGCTCAATTTTAAAGGGTTGTCTAATTCGGCACACTTATATTGACCCATCCACACGCATCCACATCGTTTCTCCACCAACCACACAAGGAAACGCCACGCCCACTTACCGGTATTGTTCCACCAATCACTGAGTCCTCCTTCAAGAGAAGAAGCCACGCCCAGCCACACACACAGTGCCAGGAGGGTGCCGCCTACTGTACCCGCCAACATGCCCTTGTCAGTCAGCCTCACCCAGAACATGGTCAGAGCGATGGGCACGACCGCTGATCCAATGAGGACGCCCATGAAAAGATAGACCCAGCTTAAGCTGGCCTGGACACAAAACAGACTCTCGTGTTTAGAGGAGAAACACATGTTAAACAATCATTCAATAAACAGAGGAAAGTGGGGGCTTGGGGGGTAGGGCAGAAGTGTGTAAGGGATAGTACCTCACGGTGAGAGGCAGCCACATCCTTGATGGCCAGGATCCTATTTGGTTCCCCCGCTTCTATTTAGCTCACGTATGGCTCCTAGAGTCTGCCTGTGTACGGCAGCGCCACCCCCACCCCCCCCCCACCCCCATATAAATTCAACGATTTCTTAGATCTAATAATACCACCAAATCGTTACCATTATACCATGAGATCTATTCCATCCTACCTACAGCATCATACAATGAGTTCAAGAACACTTCAACTCCGACAGCAGTGTCTTCTAGCGATTTATATTTAGCTAAATTGTGTAGGAGATAGATCACGACAGATTGAGATCAGGAAGACGTATCAAGCAATGAAATGGTACACTTCAAACCAACCAGGAAGTGAATTCTGAAAGGCACACAAACAACCGGCAGCTGTTAAGTGTTGTGGCATGTGTCAGTGTTGTGTCAATGTTGTGTCAGTGGTGTGTCCGTGTTGTGTCATATGACAGTGTTGTTGTGTCATGTGCTGTGTCATGTGTCAGTGTTGTGTCAGTTCATTAAGACGATATCTTTTGGGCTAGTAAGCATGTCAACATTTAAAATTGGGCAATCTTTGGGAAACAAGGCAGACAAATTATACTACGGTTGTAGGGTCATGAGGAGGAGGAGGAGGACATGAGGAGGAGGACATGAGGAGGAGGAGGACAAGAAGAGGAGGGGGGAGAGGAGAGCAAGAGGAGGAGGAGGAGGAAGACAAGAGGAGGAGGAGGACAAAAGGAGGAGGGGGATGATTTCAACTGGGCTCTGAAAAAAACTGAAATGGAAAAAATTGCGATGAAAAAAATGAATGACACTTCCGATCTAGGAATACCATGTTTTAAAACACCCGATCTGGAAATAGTAAAAGTCCAAACGCTGAACTTGGACCCCGACACAGAACAAACAGAATAGTGCGTGTCACAAAGCAATTTCTCAGCTTCAATTTGAACGAAATTATTCTCATTTTGAATCCAACCTGTAGATCACCCGGTCCCAATCGTGAATATTCTTTTCTTGCCCACAAACATATAGTATACAATTTTATTTATTTATGGTACACAACAACCAGCTCCCCTAATGAAACCAACCCTAATGAAACCCCTAATGAAACCAGCCCTTCTAATGAAACCCCTAATGAAACCAGCCCTCCTAATGAAACCCCTAATGAAACCAGCCCTCCTAATGAAACTCCTAATGAAACCAGCCCTCCTAATGAAAACCCCTAATGAAACCAGCCCTCCTAATGAAAACCCCTAATGAAACCAGCCCTCGTGAAACCAGCCCTCCTAATGAAACCAGCCTTTTGAAATGATTACTCCTTGACAATAGTGTCTTTTTGGAAATAACATTTTTCCAAGTGTTTCAGGAAATCCTTGCAGCTTCAACCCAAAGCTCACTGGTTGTGAACTGTTCTGACGGCCTTCCGATGTACTGTTCGCCTAGTGCCGATGCCTAGTATAACTAATTGTGAACGTTCGTGCCTACAGTTAGTATGAAAGTCAAGTTAATTAGACTCCATACAATTCAACAACGTTTGTGTAGAGAAACTAAGCTGTCTACTGTATCAGAGTATCCCAAACCTTAAATTGAGAACTATTCACACTTTGGGTTTCAGTAAACAGCTATTTGATCGATTGCTTCAAGACTATGGAAGTTCGTGTTCCATCAAGACTAATACGGAAGGAAGAAATAAAATGGTAGATAGTTTTGACAGGAATGTCATTAGAAGAGAGAATTGTAAACCAGTGACACTACAGGAACTGAAGTCTCGTCTAAGATCCCACAATGACATTGGTGTACCGAGATCTGTGGAGTCTGAGATCACACAATGACATTGATGTACCGAGATCTGGGTTGTGGAGTCTGAGACCACACAATGACATTGATGTACCGAGATCTGGGTTGTGGAGTCTGAGACCACACAATGACATTGATGTACCGAGATCTGTGGAGTCTGAGACCACACAATGATATTGATGTACCGAGATCTGTGGAGTCTGAGACCACACAATGACCTTGATGTACCGAGATATGGGTTGTGGAGAACTGGAAGGGACGAAGGCTTTACCGGCAGAAAGTTTGTTAGTGGGAGATACTTCATCTTTGATAAGTCGCATCTAGTTTCCACGAGAAGCCACATTTAGTTTCCACGAGAAGCCACATCTAGTATCCATGAGAAGCCACATCTAGTATCCACGAGAAGCCACATCTAGTACCCATGAGAAGCCACATCTAGTATCCACGAGAAGCCACATCTAGTATCCACGAGAAGCCACATCTAGTATCCACGAGAAGCCACATCTAGTATCCACGAGAAGCCACATCTAGTACCCATGAGAAGCCACGTCTAGTATCCACGAGAAGCCACATCTAGTATCCACGAGAAGCCACATCTAGTATCCACGAGAAGCCACATCTAGTACCCATGAGAAGCCACATCTAGTATCTACGAGAAGCCACATCTAGTATCCACGAGAAGACACATCTAATACCCATGAGAAGCCACATCTAGTATCCATAAGAAGCCACATCTAGTATCCACGAGAAGCCACATCTAGTATCCAGGAGAAGCAACATCTAGTACCCATGAGAAGCCACATCTAGTATCCATAAGAAGCCACATCTAGAATCCACGAGAAGCCACATCTAGTAACCATGAGAAGCCACATCTAGCATCCATAAGAAGCCACATCTAGTATCCACGAGAAGCCACATCTAGTATCCACGAGAAGCCACATCTAGTACCCATGAGAAGCCACATCTAGTATCCATAAGAAGCAGCATCTAGTATCCATGACAAGCCACATCTAGTTTCCATGAGAAGCCACATCTAGTACCCACGAGAAGCCACATCTAGTATCCACGAGAAGCCACATCTAGTATCCATGAGAGCCCACAGCTAGTATCCATGAGAAGCCACATCTAGTATCCATGAGAGCCCACATCTAGTATCCACGAGAAGCCACATCTAGTATCCATGAGAGCCCACATCTAGTATCCATGAGAAGCCGCATCTAGTATCCATGAGAGCCCACATCTAGTATCCATGAGAAGCCACATCTAGTATCCATGAGAAGCCACATCTAGTATCCACGAGAAGCCACATCTAGTATCCACGAGAAGCCACATCTAGTATCCACGAGAAGCCACATCTAGTATTCACGAGAAGCCACATCTAGTATCCACGAGAAGCCACATCTAGTATCCACGAGAAGCCACATCTAGTACCCATGAGAAGCCACATCTAGTATCCATAAGAAGCTACATCTAGTATTCACGAGAAGCCACATCTAGTATACATGAGAGCCCACATCTAGTATCCATTAGAAGCCACATCTGGTGTCCACGAGAAGCCACATCTAGTATCCACGAGAAGCCACATCTAGTATCCATGAGAAGCCACATCTAGTATCCATGAGAAGCCACATCTAGTATCCATGAGAGCCCACATCTAGTATCCATGAGAAGCCACATCTAGTATCCATGAGAGCCCACATCTAGTATCAACGAGAAGCCACATCTAGTATCCATGAGAGCCCACATCTAGTATCCATGAGAAGCCGCATCTAGTATCCATGAGAGCCCACATCTAGTATCCATGAGAAGCCACATCTAGTATCCATGAGAAGCCACATCTAGTATCCACGAGAAGCCACATCTAGTATCCACGAGAAGCCACATCTAGTATCCACGAGAAGCCACATCTAGTATTCACGAGAAGCCACATCTAGTATCCACGAGAAGCCACATCTAGTATCCACGAGAAGCCACATCTAGTACCCATGAGAAGCCACATCTAGTATCCATAAGAAGCCACATCTAGTATCCACGAGAAGCCACATCTAGTATCCATGAGAGCCCACATCTAGTATCCATTAGAAGCCACATCTGGTGTCCACGAGAAGCCACATCTAGTATCCACGAGAAGCCACATCTAGTATCCATGAGAAGCCACATCTAGTATCCATGAGAGCCCACATCTAGTATCCATGAGAAGCCACATCTAGTATCCATGAGAGCCCACATCTAGTATCAACGAGAAGCCACATCTAGTATCCATGAGAGCCCACATCTAGTATCCATGAGAAGCCGCATCTAGTATCCATGAGAGCCCACATCTAGTATCCATGAGAAGCCACGTCTAGTATCCATGAGAAGCCACATCTAGTATCCGTGAGAAGCCAGATATAGTATCCATCGGAAGCAAGTATTGACGTTAAGTACACGATATTTGTAAACCATGTTATGAGATTGTGGATGTGGATTAAACTTGGATAAATGCTCACCCCACAAGAGAAAAGGAATGTCAGTCAGCGAATGGAACGATTCAAAGATTATCACCAAGTGGCAGACGACAGCGCTTGATAATAACACATGCAGGTAGCAGACATAACGGGCTAGTGAAGAATGCAGAACGTGTATGTACTTCAAATTATACGGACAATCAGGACTACCATACCGAGATGAATGGTAACATATTTAGAGAATGGATTGAAAAAACGGTTCTTCCGTCCTTAGATAGACCCTCTTGTCTAATAATAGACAATACATCATACCACAACGCAGTGACACAAGAAGACAAACATCTGATATCATCCAGTACAAAAGACCCAATAAAGATGTGGCTCCCACACCAACACAAACCATTTAACGAAACGTATCTAAAATCTGAATTACTTTTCCTTGTCAAGCAAACATGAAAGGAAAAGATATTTCACATTGACGAGTTAATCCAAGACCATAGTCATATGTGTGTGAGACTGCGACCTTACCACTCTCACTTAAACCCAGTTATTTGAGACTGCCCCCTTACCATTCACACTTAAACCCAGTTATTTGAGACAGCCACCTTACCATTCACACTTAAACCCAGTTATTTGAGACAGCCACCATTCACACTTAAACCCAGTTATTTGAGACAGCCACCATTCACACTTAAACCCAGTTATTTGAGACAGCCACCATTCACACTTAAACCCAGTTATTTGAGACAGCCACCATTCACACTTAAACCCAGTTATTTGAGACTGCCACCTTACCATTCACACTTAAACCCAGTTATTTGAGACAGCCACCTTACCATTCACACTTAAACCCAGTTATTTGAGACAGCCACCATTCACACTTAAACCCAGTTATTTGAGACTGCCACCTTACCATTCACACTTAAACCCAGTTATTTGAGACAGCCACCTTACCATTCACACTTAAACCCAGTTATTTGAGACAGCCACCATTCACACTTAAACCCAGTTATTTGAGACTGCCACCTTACCATTCACACTTAAACCCAGTTATTTGAGACAGCCACCTTACCATTCACACTTAAACCCAGTTATTTGAGACAGCCACCATTCACACTTAAACGCAGTTATTTGAGACTGCCACCTTACCATTCACACTTAAACCCAGTTATTTGAGACAGCCACCTTACCATTCACACTTAAACCCAGTTATTTGAGACAGCCACCATTCACACTTAAACCCAGTTATTTGAGACTGCCCCCTTACCATTGACACTTAAACCCATTTGAACTCGTTTTGGCAAAAGTTCAAGGGCAAGTAGGAGCTGAAAATAAAGCTTTGAAACTATGCGATATGAAAGAACGAAAGTCTGCAGCCTGGTCAAACATACACAACGATGATTGGGCTAAATGTGAGGACGATATCTTGAAAGAGGAAGTGGGCTATTGGAAAATAGTTGGACCGTTGTTCGTTCTTCCTAGAGCAGTCATCAACGTGTTAGAATCATCTGACTCCGATTAAGTGAGAAATGGACCGCTCCTTCAGTTTAAGTCGAGCTTCCGACCAAACCAGTCGCTTAGACAGACACTATATCAGACAAGTAGACCATTTTTTCCTTACATGTTGATTTGCTAGTTCAGTATTGTTGTTATTTGTTGTCCCTGGTGAAGGCCTATTGGTCGTAACGTAGGTTTTGTTTCGTCTCGGTGCGGTATCTGACCATACCAATTATTAAATTTTGATTAAACTTAACTTTAATCAACTTTTACATTTTTTCATTTAATTTTTCCCATTAACTGAGAAAATTAACTTACAAGTTTGTTTTGTGAGAAATTTAAGTTTCCATCACCTTGACAAAACGGTCCTTTTCATGACTGACCCAATCAGCTAGAAAATGGATCTCAGAACTGAATTAAAACTATTTATAAGTTGCTCCAACATCTATTTATAAACCTGGACCAATCCATCTGAAGCGTGTACTTTATATGTTCTATCCTGGGCTTGTACACCTTCCAACATTCTGTCTACGACTTGCGCAGTTACCTCGTACAGTTCGTAAAACACATGAAATACATTTAAAAGGACATTGTGTGTTACCTATTGTAGAAAATCTGATTCGAATTGAAGAGACGCCTTTGCCTAAAGACAGACATTTTTTTTGTAATTTACTACACATTATTTAATGCATCGAGAAAATAAATTATTTGTTAACAAAGATCAAAGGAACTAGAAAATGGCACTACCTGACAAAATGTAAATTATAAAGTCATCGGGACATCGGAAGGATAAGACCACGTGCCAAAAATCAGGTTTAATCGGTGCAAGGATTATTGGGACGGCGATTGATGGCAACCATCGAGAAATTGACAATAGCAGGTGAAGTGAAGGGGTGTCGGAGTAGGGAGCTGTTCTGGTAGGAAAACTGGATTGTTTAGTAAGGCAGCGTTCCTAATACAGACTAACAACATATAACTACAACTTCCAGGTAGGCTGGAGACAGCCAAAGACTAGTAAAAATGCAGCAGTGATTGATCTGACATGCGATTCACAGATCGTTGCTTCCATTCCACCGCTGTCAGTGAATCAATCTATCAAGACCACCTTAAATGGCCACCCCGGATACAACCTGCACTAGTGCAGACTGAGATAATGTGGCTCAAACCAAGCCCAAAAATGGCGTGATGAAACCGGAAGTGTAGGACTGAAAGGCCCATATATCACAGCCTCGCTGCAAACAACGACATAACATAAAAATATATCCTTTTAATTACCAAAGTCGAAGAAGAAGAAGACGAAGAAGAAGAAGACGAAGAAGAAGAAGAAGAAGACGAAGAAGAAGAAGAAGAAGAAGACAGCCAAGGCCTTGTTGGAGCCAGTGACGTTAGATGTTCAGCAACCAAGATTATGTAGGGGCGGTACCAATAACATCACAACCCGAGGGGCGGTACCAATAACATCACAACCCGAGGGGCGGTACCAATAACATCACAACCCGAGGGGTGGTACCAATAACATCACAACCCGAGGGGCGGTACCAATAGCATCACAACCCGAGGGGCGGTACCAATAACGACACAACCCGAGGGGCGGTACCAACAACATCACAACCCGAGGGGCGGTACCAATAACATCACAGCCCGGGGGACGGCACCAACAACATCACAGCCTGAGAGGCAACAACATCACAATCCGAGGGGCAACAACATCACAGCCCGAGGGTCAACATGACAGCCCGAGGATACCTGCTGGGCCCACAACCCACCTGGATGACGTACAGCACGACTGTGAACGGTAGGATTGCCATCGTAGTCCACATGACTGTCCAGTTTTTCAGATGTGCCAGGTAGTTGTTGTAGATCCGGTACTTGCTGTGGGCCTGACATTTGAAGTCCGGTTTGATGGCCCTCTGACATTCAGCGCGAGCTCTGAAACACACACACACACCAAGACATAAATGAGCTTATCTCTGGTCTTATTGTAGGCTATGTTCAGCATACACTACAGGATTGGGCCCTCGGTCGACCGATAGGCGCTGTCTCTTAAGGCAAATGGTCAAGACAAAGAACAAGGACGGTTCCTTGAGTTAACCGGCTGTACACACTAGCCTTTGATGTTTCATCCGAAACTATTCTACCCAGATTCTCAGTCTCATATTTGAAATACCCTCAATCCTAACTTAATCTAATTCAATCGTATTACAAATCAGTGGTTAACTATCTCAGTCGTCTATCGTCCTCTGGATCGTCTACGTTGGTGAGGAGCTGCCGTTGTCTGTTAGGGTTGCTGTGAAGCGGACATACATGGGTTAGCGTTGATGTGAAGCGGACAAACATGGGTTAGCGTTGCTGTGAAGCGGACAAACATGGTTTAGCGTTGCTGTGAAGCGGACAAACATGGGTTAGCGTTGATGTGAAGCGTACAAACATGGGTTAGCGTTGCTGTGAAGCGGACAAACATGGGTTAGCGTTGATTTGAAGCGTACAAACATGGGTTAGCGTTGCTGAAGCGGTCAAACATGGGTTAGCGTTGATGTGAAGCGTATAAACATGGGTTAGCGTTGATGTGAAGCGTACAAACATGGGTTAGCGTTGATGTGAAGCGGACAAACATAAGTTAGCGTTGCTGAAGCGGTCAAACATGGGTTAGCGTTGATGTGAAGCGTATAAACATGGGTTAGCGTTGATGTGAAGCGTACAAACATGGGTTAGCGTTGATGTGAAGCGGACAAACATAAGTTAGCGTTGCTGAAGCGGACAAACATGGGTTAGCGTTGATGTGAAGCGGACAAACATGGGTTAGCGTTGCTGAAGCGGTCAAACATGGGTTAGCGTTGATGTGAAGCGTATAAACATGGGTTAGCGTTGATGTGAAGCGGACAAACATGGGTTAGGGTTGCTGTGAAGCGGACAAACATGGGTTAGCGTTGATGTGAAGCGTATAAACATGGGTTAGCGTTGATGTGAAGCGGACAAACATGGGTTAGGGTTGCTGTGAAGCGGACAAACATGGGTTAGCGTTGATGTGAAGCGTATAAAC